>JANHQD010003034.1:0-47014 GCA_024721195.1 Marasmius sp. AFHP31
AAGAAGGGGGAGTAGGTTTCGTGATTTATCTGTTGAATCGGGCAGTGCCTATTCACGATGACCTTACCGATATGTCAAACATACGAGAATGGACTCTCTGTGACATACTCAAGTTGCCATATGAGCAGCAGAGAGAATGGAAGGCCGCTTGCCGCGAAGAACTAGAGGCCCTTTGCAAGCGCAAGGTCTTTGAATTGGTTGACCTACCTAAAGGTCGCAAGGCCGTCAAAAACAGATGGGTGTTTGACATTAAAACAAACGGTCGAAAGAAAGCTCGACTTGTTGCCAAGGGTTTCTCTCAGGTCGAAGGTGTCGATTTTGATGAGATCTTTTCACCAGTTGTACGGTTTGAGACTGTACGCATGATGCTCGCACTAGCAGCTCTCAAAGACTGGCACATTCAAGCATTGGATGTGAAGAACACCTTCTTGTATGGCGAACTTAAAGAAGAGATATACATGCATCAACCCAAAGGTTTCAAAGTCAAGGGCCAGGAACGGAAGGTTTTCCGCCTCCGCCGTGCATTATATGGACTCAAGCAAGCTGCCTTAGTCTGGTGGCAAGCATTGACCAAGTCCATGGAAGTGATGGGCTTCAAACGACTCACCTCCGATGCAGGTCTCTTCATCTGCAAAGATCCTGAGACTGGCGAGGAATGTATCGCACTGATCTATGTGGACGATGCACTCTTCCTTGGACCTAACAAAGCCTTTGTTAACAAGAAGAAAGCTGAGTTTATGGCTCGTTGCAAATGCCGTGATGAGGGAGAAGCCAAGGAATTCTTGCGCATGTGTATTCGTCGTAAAGGCCAAAAGATCCTTCTTGACCAGACCGACTACTTACAGAAGGTCTTGAAGCGATTCGGCATGGACAATGCAAAAGCTGCAGAAACCCCTCTTCCCGCCAGCTATATACCTCAATCCTACGACGGACCCGTTGATCCCGCACGCTGTGCTAAATTCCAGTCAGTAATTGGATTGCTTCTGTATATCATGCTTGGCACTCGACCAGATATTGCCTTTGCTGTTACGAAGCTTTCACAATTCTCTGCTAATCCATCGGAAGACCATCTCAAGAAGGCACTATACATCTGTCGCTATCTTGCTGGTACTCCAAACTATTCCCTAGTTTATGATGGAGCCTCAGATGGAGGTTTATTAGCATTCACTGATTCAGACTGGGCCGCTGATCCTATCAAACGTCGGTCGATCACAGGTTACTTCTTCAAGTTAGCAGGTGGTATCTTCTGTTGGCAGTCACGTGCCCAGAAGACTGTTGCGCTTTCATCCACTGAAGCTGAATACATGGCAATCTCTGACTGTAGTCGTCAAGCTGTGTGGATTCGACAGTTACTCTCTGAACTTGGGATTGATATGACTCCTGTACCTATATGTGGAGATAATCAAGGCTCGATATTCATCGCCTCTAACCCAGTTCAAGAGCGTCGCACCAAACACATCGACATCCAGTATCACTATATTCGGGAATGTGTCGAAGACAACAAAGTCAATCTGTTCTTTATTGATGGAGCCTATAATCTGGCGGATATGTTTACCAAAAACCTTGGACATGTCAAGTTCTCCGCCTTCAGAGAACATCTTGGACTTGAATTCTATTCGTCCGTATAGACGCTTCGTACTTCATGATGCTGTACTTAGCGAGGGGGAGTGTTGAATCCGGACTCCCGGATACATCAGACCGTAGCTATGCATGTACCGTATGCCTATATCTTATCTATCGTTTCAGATCTACATCTATGATATCTATGTATTCCTCTTATAGTAGTTACAGCCACGTCTGTACAGTATATAAGTCCTGCTGTTTCTCTGCAATCTCCAGTACTTTTATCCCTCTTGTTGTGCCTCTATAAGCTTTACTCCAGGTGAGCCAGTCTGCCTTATGGCTGCCACTGTGTAGGCAGGACCTCTGCCTCAACAGCTTCCGGTACGGGGAGTCCTCCTCTCTGTCGCCCAATCAAGACGTCTCAACCGTGCTGAGTTTTCCCTTTCTCTAGATTCCAACATCTCTATCATTCCTCGTGAAGGTTGGTGTTGTCGAGTCGAACATCGTGTCGGTTGAACCGGCGGTTGTGGCTGAGGTCCAGGGTCAACTTCACTAGGAGGGTCGGGCACTTCCTCCTCGGCGTCGTAAGAATTTGCGTTGTCACCTGTCTCTGTGTTGGGGGTTGTTGACGGAGTTTGTGTGTCAGGAGACGGTTGGGGTTTAGGCGGCGGTGCGGGTTCCCAAGATGAACCTTCTTCCTCAGGATCTGCATCTTTGTCATTCCCGCCCACCTCGTGCCCCACAGGCAACGTCCTGTGGGGTATCCCCTCTTCAAAAGTACATCCCTCGACTCTATTATTGTCCTCAACTCTGGTACCCACAGCCTGTATCCTTGTCTCCCCACATACCCCAACAACTTCGCTTTTACCACTTGCCTTGCCAATTTTCCGTCCCTCTGCCGTTCTGGAAGCTTCGCCCACACGTCGCAGCCCACCGGACGCAGATGTAAGACATCCTGGCGTTTTCCCGACCATAATTCAGCTGGCCCATCATCTGGAAAACATTCTGACGGTACAAGGTTGTCAACGTAGCAGAAGGTTGAAACAATCTCCGCCCAGAGGTTTCGGGGGAACTGTCCTAAAGCGCTAGACACTAGGACTTTAGAAACAGCGGCGGCGGAAGTCGACTAGCAGAGGCGACGATAGAGACGACAGAGGTAGCGAGCAGCGGGCAAGAGCAGGAAGATAACTGGTCCCAACGACAAGTCAGATACATTGCAGATAGAGAAAGACAGAAATAACTACTCACCTGGTCCCAACGACAAGAGGTCAAGATGAGGGACCAGGTGTAAACTACCTAGCTTATATACCCAGTCAGAGGTCTGAGATATGAGTCGTGGACGAATAGGAAAGACAATAAGAAAACAATAAGGAAACAATAGTAGTCAAGTATAAGACAATAGCGAGTCCGGAATGAGTAACTAGGGGATGAGAGAAGACAATAAGAACAATAGAATGAATGGGTCGTGAAGAAGGTGTAAAAGACAATAGTGTGAGAAGGAAATATGTGGGAAGGGGAAACGGGCGTCTGGTAGGTGTCAAAGAAGCAAGTAAGTGCTGAAAGGGGAATAGGCGCTGAGAAAGGAAAAGATAGGGGGGAAAAAGCGGCACTTCATGACAGGAACCGAGCGTCTTCAAGCATGGTACGTGCTCCCTCTATGACGGTTCTATTCGCCCTCTCAGCCATCCCATTGGATGTTGACGAGTAGGGGATAATCCGTTCGATGATAATGCCATGTTTCTGACAGTACCTTTCCATCAAGCTATTGTCCAACTCTCCACCGCCGTCGATTCTCAGCACCTTTAGCTTCCGCCCCATCTGTCTCTTGGCCATCCTGTGGTACACTTCAAACGCCTCCAACAATGTTTCCTTTTCCTTGTTCGCCAGGAAATACGGGACGCGATATGAGGATCTTCCATTGGTACAAATCATCAAGTATATCTTCTTCCCGATGCTCTGAGTACAAGCTGGACCCCAGAAATCTGCATGTACACGCTCTAGCACTTCTGTTTCATGCTTGACTTTCTCATCGAAAGGTTGTCAGGTGGCCTTCCCATATAGACAGTCCTCGCACATGCCTACGCTCCCCTTCGACGTAATGTTCAAACCATCAACCAGGTTCCTTTTCGCCAAACATAGAATTCGTCGAGTGCCGTTGTGGGCAAATCTCTGGTGCCATGTCATGATGTCCGTCGGTCGGTCCAAAGAGCAGGAGTATTGGGCTGTAGTCCATCCAGACTCGACTTCATACATCTTCCCTTTCAGCGTTGCGGATGTCACGATTTCGTGTGTAGTGGGCAACTGAACCGTTATCTTTCCATGTCCCCACTCTCCATAGAATCCCTCGGTGTCTAGTGACAGCATCGAGACGAGGTTATTTTCAAACGTCGGGGTGTGTTGAACGTTCGACAACTGTATCGGCATAGAGCCACTCTTTGACCATATTGGGACCTTGCCAACACCACGGATGGGGAACTCTCCGACTGCGCCTGATTGTGCGGTTTGTCCTTTCCCATCCACCGGATCGTACTCGCTGAAATCCCCTCTACTCTTCCAGCAATGATCTGAGGTGCCTGAGTCCATCAGGGAGCGTGTGTGAGCAACTGAAGTGGGTGTACTCGCAATAATGTGTAGAGCTGGCATGACGCCTAGCGCAGTGGACTACTACATTCACTACAACTACTACTTACCAGGAGAGTTGAGAGAGTTATAGAGGCGAGACGTAGAAGCTCAAGCACACTATAGATTCACGTAGAGAACTACCAGCTTATATACATGTGGAATGAATATAACTACCATAAAGAGATATCTAATAGGAATTGTACATATGGAGCATATAGAATAATGGAACAGTCACGAAGTACTGTCCCGCATAGTCATACTGCGGGAGAAGTGAAACCGGGACTGATTAACATCTAGGCCGCGGATTCAACACACCCCCTTGCTAAGTGCAGCTGAAAAGCGCATCTGAGCGAATCAAGTGGACAAGTAGAAATCAAGTCCAAGGTGATCTCTGAACCGTAAGAACTTCTCATGACCGAGATTCTTCGTGAACATATCTGCAGGATTGTAAACACCTTCGATGAAATACAACTCGACTTTGCCATCTTCAACACATGATCGGAAATAGTGATACCGAATATCGATGTGCTTGGTTCGGCGTTCTTGAACCGGGTTAGAGGCAATGAATATCGAGCCTTGATTATCACCGCAGATTGGAATGGGACCTAAGTCGATTCCAAGTTCAGAGAGTAGCGATCTAATTCAGGACACTTGACGACTGCAATCAGACAGTGCCATATACTCAGCCTCAGTGGAAGAGAGTGCCACAGTCTTCTGGGCATGTGATTGCCGGCAGAAGATGCCACCTGCTAACTTGAAGAAATAGCCAGTGATTGAACGGCGCTTGACGGGATCAGCAGCCCAGTCTGAGTCTGTGAACGCAAGGAGACCTCCATCGGAATTACCATAGTAAGTGAGGGTATAATCCTTTGTGCCAGTGAGATAGCGGCAGATGTAGAGAGCTTTATCAAGATGCTTCTTGGTCGGATTTGCAGAGAACTGAGAAAGCTTTGTAACAGCATAGGCAATGTCAGGACGTGTGCCCAGCATGATATACAGAAGCGATCCAATCACAGACTGGAACTTGGCACGAATAGCCGGATTGACTGGACCATCGTTAGGCATTGGTACATAGCCTGCAGGAAGCGGTGTGGTAGCGAATTTCGCATTCTGCATGCCAAAACGTTTAAGGACTTTGTTTAAGTAGTCCTGTTGGTCAATCAAGATCTTCTTGCCTTCACGGCGGATGCGCATTCGAAGGAATTCTTTAGCGTCACCCAGATCTCGGCATTCCCATCGAGCCATGAACTTGGCTTTCTTCTTGTCAACAAAAGCTTTGTTAGGACCCATGAAGAGTGCATCGTCAACGTATATGATCACATACACAACTTCACCACTCTTCTTATCTTTACAGACAAAGAGTCCAGCATCAGAAGTTAGGCATTTAAAACCCAATACTTCCATGGACGAGCTTAGGGTTCGCCACCATTCAAGGGCAGCTTGCTTCAGTCCATACAATGCACGACGCAGGCGTAGTACCTTACGTTCTGAGCCCTTGACTTTGAAGCCTTCAGGTTGCTCCATGTATATCTCCTCAGCAAGATTGCCATAAAGGAAGGTGTTCTTGACATCAACAGAGGTGATGTACCAGTCTTTGAGTGCTGCTAGAGCAAGCATCATTCGAACAGTCTCAAAACGAACGACTGGTGAGAAGATTTCGTCAAAGTCAATACCTTCGACTTGAGAGAAACCTTTGGCAACAAGCCTTGCTTTCTTACGACTGTTAGTTTTAACATCAAAGACCCATCTATTTCTGATGACTCTGCATCCCTTAGGAAGGTCGCATAATTCGAAGACCTTGCGCTTGCAAAGTGCCTCAAGTTCTTTGCGGCAAGCAGCCTTCCATTCCTTCTGTTGCGCTTCAGGCAACTTCATAATATCATGGAGTGTCCATTCTCTGATGTTAGCTAACTCAGGAATATCAGACGCTGGAAGCGAATCGTGTACTGGAACGGCATTGTTCAATAAATAAATCACAAATCCTACTCCCCCTTCATGGGTAAGTCTTTCGACTACGCTTTCACCCCCTTGTGACTCAGTGCTTCCACTGGGTTCTGGAGCAGGCAGAGGCGGAAGTGGACCAGGAATCACACCTTTTGTACCACCCTTGCCTTTCCTGGACTTTGATGAGCCAGGATGATCAATTTTATGAGACGGTGCGGTGTCACCAGTGATCTTTCTCCAAGATTTCTTGTTCTCTAAGTCGCGAACAATTTGTGAGGGTTTATTCGGGTTCCACTTTTCACTGAATATATTACCAGGTTGCGTAGTACCCGTCTGAAGCCTCGAAGATCGACGTGGACCTTCCGCCGCTGGTTGAGGTGCAGGTGCAGGAACGTCAGCTTCGCCTGTAGGCGACGGAGGACCAGATGGAGGTAACGGTTGTTCCTCAGCCTGTTTAGGGCTACCTGCAGGTTTGTCAACCAGAGGCTCTGGACTCTGATGATAGTATGGACAATACTCTGTCACGAAATCTCAGAAGTCACTCCCGATACCTTCAAAAGAGTCATTTTCTTCCGGAGGAAAGTTGGGATTTTCACCCAAAGTAAAATGTTCACCATCCACTGGTGTTACGCCACGAGTTTTCGCATCAGGACATCTGGGATACAGAGTCTCATCAAATAGTGCAGTAGTACCTTGAAAAATAGAGTTGTTGCTTCACATGAAGAGAAAACCTTTCATCCCTTCCTGATAACCGATGAAGGTCATCAACTCAGAGCGAGGAGCAAGCTTATTGGTATGTTTGTCGTCAGGTATGAAGACGTAGGCTGCACAACCCATTACTCAGAAGTGTGAAACATCCGGTGCCTTTCCGTACAGCATCTCAAACGGAGTTTTCCAACCTAAACGTTGCACAGGAGTGTGATTGTAGAGGTGGACGGCATGTTGGTGACAAAATTCCCACCAGGACTGAGGCATACAAGCTTCAAAGCGAAGAGCCTGAGCCTTCTCAGTGATCGTCCTGTTGAATTGTTCAGCGCGACCATTCTGTTGAGGAGTGTATGGTACGCTCTGCGCAACTGCGATCCCATGCTCTTTGAGTAAAGCATCAAATTTGTCGCCGTTGTATTCTCCCCCTTCATCTGACATCCATTGCTTGATGTTAGCGTCGAATTGTGTTTTCACCATAGCAATGAAGTGCCTAAGCGCTTCAAGAGCATCAGATTTTCAACGTAGGAGAGTAGACCATGCATGTGAAGTGCAGTCATCAACAAAAGAGATGTAGTACTTGTACCGGTGATAAGATTCAACCAGAAACTGCTTCAGATCCGAATGAATGATGTCAAACGGTTTGGCAGCTCGAGACTTGGAGTTGGGGAACGATTTCTCATGCATCTTGCCTTCAGCACAACCTCGACAAAGAGGAGTCTTACTGGTGCGCATTTTCAGGTCAAGTGGGAAATTCTGTGTATGTTTCCGAGCTTTATTCAGGGCTTTATCCGAAGGATGTCCGAAATGCCTGTGCTCAATATCATAGTCAACGTTATAAACAATAGACTTGGCCAATAAACTCTCAGCAGAAGCTTTCCGCGAGTAGACCCAATAAATGGTTTGACCAGGCATATGAGGATAGCAAACAAGCGATTGATTTCGCTGTGATGAGTAGAAGGCTAACTTCTTTGCGTTTCCACGAATTGAAAGTCCATCTTGAAGGAACTCACCCAAGGATAGTAGTCGTATATCCAATTGAGGTATGTAATAGACAGGATAGAGACGTGAAATACGCTCTGACATTTTCCCGTCTTGTCCTTCGACACTATGTTTAATGAAGACAGTTCCTTTACCCTTTATTTGTATAGGGTTGTTCTTATCGGCAGTATTAACCATTGAACCATTATCGAGGGGCTGATAATCAGCAAAGTCATTCATATCATGAGTAAAGTGCGATGAAGCACCGGAATCTAATAGCCAGCCCTGTGCGTTACTGGACTTCTTTCCCTTACACTGAGTACAGCCAACGAAATGATTGTTCAACATGTAAGTATAATGTACAAGTGACTCCAGGTCACTACCACGACTACAAAAGCGGCTACTGATAGAAACTAATCGAGAGCAACGCTGTGAAGTGGTATCAGTGTTGGGTAACAGATTAAGATAAGGGACTAACGGGTCATCGTAGAAAGATCCAAGAGAGACATTGTCTGGAACATCCTCTTCTACTCCTGCAGCTTCGGCAATGTCGTTGTCAACATCATCACCGAATAGAGAAGTTAGGTCATTACCATCTCCCATGTCTACATCCTCATCAACTTCATCAGGACCAATGCTACGAGAATGTTTAGAAGAAGAAGAAGAGCTGTATCCAGGTCTGTCATCGTCCTCCAGAGTACGCTTGGACAAGGATGCGACAGCGCCAATACGTTCCTGGAGGGAGGTTCGAGCCTTGCTCGCCAGTTGGTCTGAGCGGCGGACCTCGGACACCACGACATCTTCGAGCGGTTTGAGGTACCACGCCGTCTTGGGTACACCAATTCTGTCAGCAAGTGAGTGAGATTCACGAACATCTTGAAAAACTGACTCCAAAGGTTTGAAGCCTGTGAACTTCTGCATAACAACAGGGTTCTTCTTCTTTGGTGGAGGTGGAGGGGCGAGAGTGCTGTCGCACGATTCGTCCCAGAAACCTTTGAAGGTCGCAGGAGGTGGAGATCCCCTAGCATGGCTAGAAGGAAGGCGTGTAGCAGTCTTGAAGTTGAGATCGGGATAGGTCTCATCCCAAGTGCTAGGAGGAACGTAACCTGCCCAAGGATCACAACTGGTTGGGAGAAGGTAGGTGTTCTCCGATGCAATCTCAGCACGGAGAGACTGCTCGATCGCATTCAATGCGACTCAATCCTTGCGCTTCGTAACGGAGGAGAAGGGAGGGGTGATGGTACTTGCTACGGAGGCAAAGTGAGAATGACCATGAGGGCGGTTGCCACCGCGATTGCCACCAGAGTTGCCAGCATCTCTATCAATGCCACCATGCGTGCCTCGCTGCTGCTTCTTCTTCTTCTTACTCTTGTCTTGGTTTGAAGGAGGAGCACGCTGCTGCTGGTTGTTCTACTGCTGCTGCTGCTGCTGCCCACGCTGTTGTTGATGCTGTGGAGGGCGAGGGCGCTGCTGCTGCTGGAACGAGGGAGCGTTGGTGCCACCGCGTTTGACTGCAGTGAGTCGACCGGCAAACTGAGGGTTGAGACGCTCATATTCAACCATGATGGTGTCCTGGATGCAGTCGAGGGTGAGAGCTGGTTTCTCATATCCAGTCGAGCTACTAGAGGAGCCGGAGCTACTACTTCCCAATTTTCTGCTTTTAGTGCTAGCTTTATCATCAACCTCAACTTCTCCAAGGTGCGAATAGTCGTGCAAACACTTGGAGGCAGCCACTTCCCAGACTTTCGGGATGGTTTGGACAAGGATGAGAGCTTTGATAAGCTCAGGGATGTCGACACCAACAGTGTCAAGGCACTCGAAGTAGGACTTCAACTTGGCGATACTGCCAAGGGGATTCTGCTGGTTGAGTGTGAATGTGACAGTCTTTAGGAAGTCGCTGTAGATGACGGAGAGGGTCGGAGAACCATGAATGTTGTCCAACTTCTTCCAGGCATCACAAGCCTTCATGCCTTTGATGACATCGAACTGCTCTTTAACCATCGTGAGACTGAAGAACCCCATCAACTGTTGGTTGTTCTGCCTCCATTGGTTATGCTGCAGGTTGTAGACTGCGAGCTGAGCATCATCGGGGTCACCATAGACTGTGACTCGGTCATCACCTTTGCCAGTAGTGGCGGCAGGACCACAAGGCATTTCTGGCTCGGCTTCAACACCGGTGAGGTTGTCATAGAGCTTTTCAGCCATGGCGACACCTTCGAAGGTGGGTTTATACCACTGAAGGAAAAAGGTACCATCAAATTTCTTCTCGAAGACTTTCTTAAGATCGAACATGTTGTTAGATTGAAAGGTTTGGGTTTGGATCTGTGAAAAGACAGCATTAGCATGCGTCTAATCAAAAACACAGGGTAAGCAGCCATGAAGGGCGCTATGCTCAATGATGAGCACTGGATCCGTAAGATCTGATGTCATCGAAGGACAATACATCAATGCCATAGATCAAACACTCAATGAAGAGGTCGATGGCATGTACAGGTGTAGCCTAGTTAGCCATTGACAGCAGCCTGTGAGGGCGCTCGTCATCGACTAGCAACAGCAGCCACAAGGGTGCTCGTTGTTGACAGCAGCCATAACGGTACTCGTCAATGTAGTAGGGCTAACTGGGGCCCATAACCTGTAGAGCTGGCATGACGCCTAGCGCAGTGGACTACTACATTCACTACAACTACTACTTACCAGGAGAGTTGAGAGAGTTATAGAGGCGAGACGTAGAAGCTCAAGCACACTGTAGATTCACGTAGAGAACTACCAGCTTATATACATGTAGAATGAATATAACTACCATAAAGAGATATCTAATAGGAATTGTACATATGGAGCATATAGAATAATGGAACAGTCACGAAGTACTGTTCCGCATAGTCATACTGCGGGAGAAGTGAAACCGGGACTGATTAACATGTAGGCCGCGGATTCAACATAATGCAGGCATGGCATTCGCTTTTAGGTACTGTTAACATGTTCGGTACATCTATCTCCATTTCCCCGTCTGTCTCGTTTTCCCACTCTCCATATTTACCCTCTAGAACGGCAGGGTGTACCAGGTCGTGTCTAGGATCGTAGGCATCAGGAGGTGGCACGACTGGGTACTGAGTGGAAGACGACGCACCGGTCACAGCATTGAAGGCATAAGTGTCGGCCGGGGTGGACACTGCGCTGGAGGATTGTGGGGGTTGGTCGTCTGCCGTCTTAACCGCATTCACCGTGGTAGACTTGCCGTTCGAGGGTTGTCGTGGGTCCATCCCCTTCAGATACTGCCAGCCTTCTGGTGCTTGTCCCTCCATTCCTCCTCCCTTAGCCCAGCACTTTTCCTTTGTATGGAAGCGTTGGTTACAGTTGGAACACACAACTGCTGGTCAGTCGTTATTTCTTCCCCCTGTCTTTGTTGCCGCAGTCACCTTCCTGACACTGTACAGACGTGACTATAACTACTATAAAAGGAGTACATAGATATAGATCTGAAACAACTGATAAGATATGGGCATACAGTACATGCATAGCTATGGTTCAATGTATCCGGGAGTCCAGATTCAACACTACTGTTTCTCTGCAATCCTCAGTACTTTTATCCCTCTTGTTGTGCCTCTATAAGCTTTACTCTAGGTGAGCCAGTCTGCCTTATGGCTGCCACTGCCTAGGCAGGACCTCTGCCTCAACAATACCCCATTCTCAATGACCTCTCCTTGGATTCAACAGGTCAATCTTATTGCCTCTTTCTACCCAGCACAAAGACAGAAATCTTTCAAGGTGACACGGTTCTCATCCCCCGCCAGAACAACAACTCTCTAGATCCTGTCATTGCATTGTACAACCACTCACAACTCCTACAGTCCAACTCTCTTCCTCTCTTTGCATATCATGATTACACTATTGGAAAGCTACAATGTGTCACTGTGAAAACTCACCTCTCTGTCTGCAACACTATCTGGGGACAGTCAGGGAAAAACAAGATCTCAGGTCATTGCTTCAGAATTGGAGGGACTTGCTTCTTTCTCAAAACAGGCATGGATACGAAAATGGTGAAAGCCTCTGGGAGATGGAAGTCAGATGCATTCTTCACATACTGGAGGGATGTTGCCAAGTTATCTGCACAGCATCTGGAAGACCTCACTGGTTCCAACAAGGTGGTCCGCAGAAGGCGGTCCATGTAGCCTCAGCTTGGGGTTCAGGTGAGTCTCCTTTCAGTCTAGTCGATGTGCCTGAGGCTGATGGATTTGGGTAGTCACCCAGACTACCACTCGACACACCTGTTGAACATGTTGGATATCATGTGATACATTGTTGACGTGTTGTGTACGCGTACAACTAATAATAGGACTTGTCCTGTCAGGAAGGCGACCACAGTTGCCCCTCAAGTCACTCAATCAAGTCTGTTCTGCTGTGTTCACTATGAATTGACCAAGTGGTTAAGCTAAGGAAGCATACTGTACAAGATAGGTCTTATACACTGAGTTACAGATCAGAATGAGTCATCAAGTGTCTGTACGAGTCGGCGAGGAGGAGTCAGGGATAGATGGTTCTGGGGTTGTGAGTCGGGCCGCTGAGTCATAAATGGTGAGTTGTAGACAGTAACAAGCCCGCTGAGTCGTGATAGATGATTGTGAGTCGGCCTGTTTGAGTCATGGAGTTGAGTCAGACATTTGGGGAAATGGGGTGAGTCGAGATGATGGTTTAGCGCTCAAATGTGGACTTGGGCGCTTGTTGGGGAAATTCAGGAGGAATCGTGACAGTACCCCCTCTTTAAGACGTGTTTTCGCCTGGAACACCTTTATTTCGTTGGCTCCTTCTCTTCTCTGGTTCTCAGTATGCTGCTGGATGCCTTTGATGGAATTCTGCAATTGCCTCTTTCGCATTTTCCACGTTCGACTTGGGTTCCCATGAGTCTTCTGATTCTGGGTAGTCGGTCCATCGGATGTAGTACTCGATTGGAATACGTCGATCGTCTGGCTTTCTTGAGTCCAGTATCTCCTCCACCTCGTATTCCGTGTCTTCTGGTAAGAGTTTGGGCGGTTGTCCAGGGTAGTTGGGTCCATGAGCATCTGTCTCCTTGTAGTGTTTCAGTAGTGAGGCATGGAACACTGGGTGTATTCTCCATTTCTTCGGGAGCTTCAGTCGATAGGTCACTGGGCCCAATACATCGAGGACTTCGAATGGGCCATGCCGTTTGTTCGATAGTTTCGCTTTTGGCCTCGTACTTTTTATGTTCTTTCCGTCTAGGGTTACCAGGTCTCCTTTGTGGTATATCCGTCCTTCCTTTGCCAAATCATCATTCTGTTGTCGCATCCTTTCAGCTGCCATGTTCAGGCTCGCCTGTATTTCCTGACAAATTTCTTCCATTAATCGTAGACGGTCTTCTACCGCAGGGACCTTGGACGTGGGTTCTGGTGAGGGAAACATCTTTGGCAAGAATCCATGCAGGGTTTCGAAGGGTGATCGGTTTGTTGCAGAATGTGAACGCGTATTGTGGCAGAATTCGGTGTATGGGAGCCATTTGGCCCAGTCGTCTTGTCGATAGTCACAGTAGACTCGAATGAATTGTTCTAGCTCCTGGTTGTACCTTTCGGATTCCCCATCTGTCTGTGGATGATATGCCGTGCTGAGTGCGGATTCGATTCCTAGCTTTGCCCATACTCCTCTCATTACCTTCCCTGCGAATTGGGGCCCTCGATCTGAAATCATCTTATCCCATAGCCCGAATCGCCTCCATACATGTTGTAAAAGTAATTCCACTGTTCCATTGCTGTCAATTGTTTTGTTGCAAGGGATCAGAATGACTGCCTTTGTAAGGCGGTCTACAACTACGAGAACTGAGTCGTAGTCTTCTGAGATTGGGAGGTCTGTGATGAAGTCTGCTGTGATGATTTGAAATGGTCGAGTGGGTGTCTCGTTGGGGACCAAGGGAACATGAGCTGGGTTGTTCGTTGGCTTTGTAAGTTGGCAGGTTGCACATCCGTCGACGTAGTCTCGTACAAAGACTGACATTCCAGGCCACCAGTAGTCTCTGCCTAGGAGTTCGTATGTTTTGAAACGTCCAGGATGTCCTGCTAATGGGTTGTCATGATGCAACCGGACTAGATCTCGTCTGATGTCATCATCTGGTGGTACATATATTTTCCCGCGGAACAGGACAATCCCGTCCTCGTAGTTCCATTCCTCAAGGTTTTTTACAAGCGTTCTTGGTCCATTGTGTAGAAGGACGCCGAGTGCATTGTGAACCTCTAAGTCCCGGCAAGGAGAGTCTTTGATCTTCTGTATGATGTCTGAATGTCCTGTTGTAAATGCCACCCCTTTTCGAAGGGCTCTGATACAGAAGAAGGTGGGGTTTAGCAGTACTCAATCCTTGTTGTCGTCCTCTGTCCCAATCTTGTGGTCCGCTCTCCGTGACAGAGGGTCGCTCTTGTTGGAAATGCCAGGTTTGTGAATCAGTTCAAAGTCAAAACGGGTCAGGAACAAGGCCCATCGGGCCTGTCGTCGGTTTAAGTTCTTTGCTGTGTGGAAATATTCTAGATTTTTGTGGTCGGTCCAGATTTCAATCCGTATTGGTGCCCCTTCTAAGTAATGTCTCCAAGCTTCCAACGCACAGATGATTGCTAGAAGTTCCTTGTCGTGGATCTCGTAATTGCGTTCGGCTTCTGAAAGGGACTTCGAGAGATATGCAACTGGGTGCCATTTGTCGTCTTTCCCCTTCTGAGATAGGATTCCACCGGTGGCGTAGTTTGATGCGTCAACTTCTACTCTGAAAGGTTTAGTGGTGTCGGGCATAATCAGGACTGGTGATGAGATGAATGCTCGTTTCAGGTCGTTGAATGCCTTTTCACGATCGGCTGTCCATTCCCAAGGTTGCTCCTTCTTGATGAGTTCGAACAGGGGGCAGGCTCTTCTCGAGAATCCTTCGATGAATCGCTGATAGAAATTTCCAAACCCAAGAAATGCCTGAGCTTCTTTCACCATTTTCGGAGTGGGCCATTCTGCTACTCCTGCCACCTTTATCGGGTCCATGGCAAGCGTGTTGTGTGAAACGATGAGTCCCAGGAATTCCACTGATTCTTGTTCAAAGGCGCATTTCTCCGGTTTAGCGTAGAGGTCCTTGTCGCGCAGCCGTTGGAGAATCTTTTTTACCAACTCACGGTGTTCGTTCAAAGTTTCGGTGAATACGAGGATGTTGTCCATGTAGATGACCACCTTTCCTGTGTCGATTAGGTCTTTGAATGTTGAGTTCATCATTGCTTGGAAAGTTGCAGGGGAGTTGGTGAGGCCAAAGTACATTACTGTAGGTTCAAAGAGACCTTGATCGGTGCAAAATGCTGCCTTCCATTCGTCTCCCTCTTTAATGTGGACGTTATCGTAACCTTGTCAGAGGTCAATTTTTGAGAAGATTTTGGCCCCCTTAAGCTTGTCCACCAGTTCTGATATGAGAGGAAGTGGGTAGGCATTCTTGACTGTCCCTTCATTAAGGCATTGATAGTCCTGTACTGGTCGTAGACTTCCATCCTTCTTCTTGACAAAGAAGATTGGTATCCCTTGCTCGGCTGAGGTTTAAACTCTGGTTTTAAGTCAATGGCGTGATCCCATTCTCCTCGTTCTGGTAGTCGTTCTGCAGTTTTCTTATCGAATACTGACAGGTAATCATGGTATTGAACCGGAACAAGATCTTCCTTTGTCTTTATTGATTCTTTGGTGTGTTGGGCTTCAGCTAACCTTTGCAACTGAGTAAACGTCGCTCAAATTGTTGCAGGTATCTCGCTGGTATTTTCCCATTCTTCGTCGTCTTCTGTCTTTGCAAACAGGGAGGCAATCGTTCTGGCTGTCCATTCTTCAGGTACATCTGGACGCTCTTCATCATCTTCCGTGAATAATCTATTGGGGAGTGGTCTCTCCATCCGGTGATGTTTGACCGGTCGTCTGCTTCCCGCTATCTTTTCCACTGGCTGGGGTATCCCCTTTTGTCTCTATTGAGGCAGAGGTCCTGCCTACGCAGTGGCAGCCATAAGGCAGACTGGCTCACCTGGAGTAAAGCTTATAGAGGCACAACGAGAGGGATAAAAGTACTGGAGATTGCAGAGAAACAGCAGGACTTTATATACTGTACAGGCGTGGCTGTAACTACTATAAAAGGAGTACATAGATATCATAGATGTAGATCTGAAACGATAGATAAAATATAGGCATACAGTACGTGCATAGCTATGATCCGATGTATCTGGGAGTCCAGATTCAACAGTCTCGTCCTTGCCTCAGACTCGATTTTCGGGGCAACTCCCTTTATGTTGCAATCAGGGGGGCATCTCGTCATTTCAATGAGTTCCTCGTTCCAGTCGATTTCGGGGTTATGTTTCTTTAGCCAGTCAGTCCCTAGGATCACATCACTGTCTCCGATATCAGCGATATGGAATTCGGCCAGTTCGGTGTGGTGTGAACTCCAATCTTCTGAATATATCCGGGTTCGTTGTCTGGTGGAATGTCTGATCCAACCCAGAGTATTCGCACTGCCGTCAACGTTTCTGATG
Source organism: Marasmius sp. AFHP31 (assembly GCA_024721195.1). NCBI lineage: Eukaryota > Fungi > Basidiomycota > Agaricomycetes > Agaricales > Marasmiaceae > Marasmius > Marasmius sp. AFHP31. Next base: position 16,341 of record JANHQD010003034.1, read on the forward strand.
GGAATTACTTCCGGTAGTCTCGTGAGAGTAAAATTGTTTTCCCTTGCGAATTGAGTGTTAATGAAGATCCCTTCTGCTCCGCTGTCAAGAAGGGCCTTTGCGTTGACTTTTTGTCCTGTAACTTTTCCAATGAATTCTACTCCAACAACGATTGATGGAGTTCGTTTGTTCCGTGTGAGTGACAGAATCCTTATTTCACTCAGTTTCGTAGTGATCCAAGGCATGTATTGATCAGGCAAGTTACTGATACGTGTATTTACAACTCCACCTGGCAACGCGGCAGGGGAGTGAGTCAAAAATCCTTCTTTGAGAAAACGGAAGCTAGGGCGGCATGTTGTTCAGGAGTAAGGGCGGCAAGTGCTCTGGCAGCAATGGAGATGGCATCGTCTGTGGTAGTCGGCGTGGTCGAGGCAGGGGAATCGGAAGTGGGACTAGCAGTCGGGGCAGATGCTGTGGTTGCCTGAGCATTTTGGGTGGTGGTCTGTCGCCAGTTCCCAGAAGTAGAGGCAGCCAAAGTCAACACCTTTTTCTTTGAGCAATCTGGTGAATTGCGCATGTGACCCTTTTGCCCGCAGTCGAAGCATCGTCCTTCCTTCATGTACGTTGCGTATTCTTCTGGAGTAAGTCTCCCCCCAGGCGTGGACGTTGTGTTTCTAGTTTGTTGGCTGTTCGAGGTATTGGCAGCTCTGATTGTGGTGGTGGTAGTGGTACTGTTGGTGGTTGTCAGCTTTCGACATCCCCATGCCTTTTCCTCGGCCTTTGAGCATACCCAGTCGTTGTATTTTCGTACGGCTGCCTTTTGCCATCCTTCCAGGGTCGTGGGTATCACTTCGAACCTATCAATGGTAGCCTTCAAAGCTGGGTTAATACCCTGCTTGTAGAACAACCTGAGACCGGCATTGTTTTGTTCTGAGTCTCCAGCTAGTTCATTGAAGGCTTTATTGAATTTGTCGATGTCCGCCAAATCTCCTGTTTGTCGAAGGGAGTCTAGCTTTCGTTCTGCTGTCCCTTCCCGGCCATGAGGTTCAAAATCCTCTCTGAGCTGGTGGCGAAGGTCTCCCCAAGTTTTCCATCTCCATTCATCAAAGCTTTTGTTCGCGTAGTCGTCTTCTATCTCTTTGCTTTGGTGACGCGCCCAAACATGCTTGATAAACGACAAAAGGAGGTCGATTTTGTTGGACGCGCTTGGATAGATTGCCTCGTTCAGACGGAGGTATCTTCCGAATTCCATCAGGAAGTCTTCCACTTTCTCCCTTTCTCCAGTGAATACATCTGGTTTCCTTCCCCTTTCTTTGAAGCTGGGGGGTTCCTTAACGCTGGCAGACCTCCAGCTATCGCTACCCCTTCCATTATCGCTGCCCTGCTCACCATCCGACCCATCCGGATCACCTGGTGGTGTACCGGGCGTGATGGTTCATCTCCCCCGGGTGCAACTCGTCCCTTCCCCTTCTGAGTCTCCGTTTTTGTTTCTATTTTCGTCTCCGTTCTTGTCGCTGACATGTTTAAAGGGCCGGCGGGCGTATTTTCTGGCGTGGAGGTTAGGTTGATGATGTCCCCTTCTACTAACGTTCGTGGGTCGTATGGAATAGTGAGGGGTAGGGATCCATCTAATACTCCTTTGTCAAGGAGTATAGTTCTGTTGTTCTTTGCGAAGTATGCCCACCGATGCTCGTCTGTTTTGCCACTGTATATCCAGTATACTTTTACGCCAGATCCTACTTCGGAGCTTCCTTGCCACAGGTAGTAGTGTCCGTTGATGAGTCTGATTTGTTCGGGTAAGTCGACTGGTGTCGATGCCCTTCCTGCTGGAGTTGGGACTCGAGAAGGGTTCTTTGAGTCGGGAGGTGGGAAGTTCTCAATGATGGGCAATGTTTCAGTAAGAGATGTAGATCTGGGTGTTGTAGTTCTTGAGATGATTGGTTCTTCGGGGGAAGTCGTCTTCTGCAACTACTCGGCCGTAGACAAGGTTTTGGTCCATTACGTGGAACTGGGTGACGGGTACCCTTTTTGAGACGTGGATTTCAGTGCAGTCTTCTTCGAGGTTGTGTACTATCTGGATGAGGACGTATTCACTATGGTGTGTGTCGTATGTTGGTGCTTCGTTCCACCAGATGGCGTGGTGTAGTCGCAACCACTTGTTGTGTAGATGCTGGGGGTTTTCTAGGACGATCTTTGAGACAAAGGATTCGAGTCTGAGATTTGTCATTTCGTCGGGTCTGATGAATCGGATCGGGTAGAAGTATTCTCGGGGTCTAAAGGGTTCTGGTTCGTATATGAACTCGATCTGGTTCTGGGATGCCAGTGTGGTCGTCATTCTGTGGTTCGAGAGTGAGGTGAGGGTAAAAGAGCTTAACCAAGTGTCAGGAAGGCGACCGCAGTTGCCCCTCAAGTCACTCAATCAAGTCTGTTCTGCTGTGTTCACTATGAATTGACCAAGTGGTTAAGCTAAGGAAGCATACTGTACAAGGTAGGTCTTATATACTGAGTTACAGATCAGAACGAGTCATCAAGTGTCCATACGAGTCGGCGAGGAGGAGTCAGGGATAGATGGTTCTGGGGTTGTGAGTCGGGCCGCTGAGTCACAAATGGTGAGTCGTAGACGGTGACAAGCCCGCTGAGTCGTGATAGATGATTGTGAGTCGGCCCGTTTGAGTCATGGAGTTGAGTCAGACATTTGGGGAAATGGGGTGAGTCGAGATGATGGTTTAGCGCTCAAATGTGGACTTGGGCGCTTGTTGGGGAAATTCAGGAGGAATTGTGACAGTTCCTATTTACACTTGCGCTCTCATGCAAGTCTCATACTACATATCTACCTTCATCATGAATGACTCTGTAGATATGTACCTTACTCTCATGCACACACTTACAGCGAATAGCATTAGTAGAGCCTCCAATGTGCGAGGCACAACGGACTGTTATACTTAGCAGACCAGTTATAATCTAGCTAGCATGTATCTGCTTATACATTGCTCACTCAGCATAGGAACTTATGCCTACTTCTAGTAGTAGTATCAGTAAGCATATTCACACTTACCTATGTCTGTATGACTAGTAGATAGGCAAGGACTTTAGTACAAAAGCTAGGTAGAAAGAGGCAAAGAGTCCTCAGTTCAATATATGACTTCACCAGTCTATTGTACTACAACTCAAGCATCTCAAGTCTTCTAACTCAAGTATTACCCATGTGAGGTTCATTTCATCTTACCCACTGTGCATTTAACTATGCTGGCTCAACAACACCCAACTCCGAGACACAGTTTTCATGTCTGCTGGATCTCGTTTCCCACCTTAGCCTGTTAGTGTCACTTTCTATCATAGAACTTGATTTGTATTATACTAGCAATACAAAGAATCATACATACAGCAATAACAGACACACTTTACGAGTTCATCGCACATCTGGCTCAAAATCCTCCTTGTTGGGGTGTGCTCATCTCTTTGTTTACTCCGGATCCGGCAGTTCCTTTATGGGACTGTGTATCTATCTATCTATCTATCTCTCTTGATCACAACTTGGTCATTAACTCTGACTGCTACTATTGTCAGGATAGCACATGAGACTAGGACAGAACACTGGTTCAAGTTTGAAGTCTTGTTTCAAGACCAAGCAAAGGCTTCATAAGGACATATAACTTGCCATGCTACAATTGACCAAAATTACATGTTTGACTCGGTCTTTTTGAGACGGTACTCACGGCGAATCTGGGTTCTGTTGCTTGAGCTTCTTCTCCAACTTGTTGAACTCATCTAATGCAATTTCCTCTTCTTGATCCAGGACCTGTGGAAGAGGTCAGCCACAGGAAAATATAGATAGTGATCAACGTCGTACCTGTTCAACTCCCTTGACCTCTGGAATATAATGCATCAACATTCTCTCGATTCCACTTTTAAGGGTGACCGTGCTGGAATCACACCCTCTACAGCTTCCCTTGAGCTTGATTTTCACGAGCCCCTCGCCATCCTCATCAAACCCGCGATACTCGATATCCCCTCCATCCTCCTGAATCGCCGGTCTTACCCGCGTTTCCAACAACTCCTTGATCATCGCAACAGTCTCCGAATCCGTATCTAAAATCTTCGTGTCCTGCGGCCCAGCGTTCTCCCGATCTTCCTGGCTTCTGAACAAGGTCTGACCAGATGAGAAAAACTCCATGAGGATGGAATATATCTCTGGCTTAATCACCGCCCACGGATTTTCCGAGTCTTTCGACACGGTCACGAAGTCGGGACCGAAGAACACGGATTTGACGCCTTCAATGCCCATTAACCGTATCGCAAGGGGCGAGGAGAGAGACGACCGAGTATCGAGAAATTCTGCGGTCCCTTCCTCCATGACCGGGACTCCAGGAATGAATTTGAGAGAATCGTCGTTTGGAGTGGTCTCGGTTTGTATGAACATAGATCGCGCTACATGCGCGTACGGGTTTAGAGTCAACGCAGAGAAATCAATCAAGGCTACTCACATAGAGGAGGATTTGGGCGACTATTCCGCTGAGCCGTCAATCGCGGCGTCGGTGACGAGGCTGTCGCGAACGTATGTCGACAATAAACATTTGTATGAACTGCAAACGGCAATGCCCTTGGTAAAGAACGAGCAGAGCGTGATAAACGGCGTGCAGAGTTCGCTAGTGCGTTAGACATGGTGGTCGGAGAGAAAAATTGATGCTGAGTAACTCGGACGCGACGTCAGGTGCAACGCAGCGGCGGCCTTTTTTTACCTCACTCATAACACGTAGTCTCACCCATCATGTCCGACGCCGAAACTCTCGATCCCACCCTCCAGAATATCCTTGACCAGGATTCTCTCAAATGGATCTTTTGTGGTACGTACTCTCGCAAATTTTGTACCAGAATGTACGCTCACAGTGACAATTTAGGTGGAAAGGGTGGTGTCGGTGAGAACACACGTAGCTCCCTTCGAAGAATGTTCTTTAAGAGCTTCCATTTTCACAGGAAAGACAACAACGTCCTGCTCTCTCGCTATCCAGTTAGCAAAATGTCGGAAGTCGGTTCTCCTCATCGTACGCGTCACCCTATCTTCGACCCAAATCCCAGTCTAAACTCTCACATTCTGTCTAGTCCACTGATCCTGCTCACAATCTCTCTGATGCATTCGGACAAAAGTTTTCGAAAGATGCGACCAAAGTCAACGGATTCGACAACCTCTTCGCCATGGAAATCGACCCGACAAGTTCAATCCAAGAGATGATCGAGCAGTGTATGCACATCTAATCGACTTCCTCGCACCGCTCTCTCTAATTGAACAACGTCTTCGTACAGCTGATTCGAACGGAATGATGGGAAGCATGATGCAGGATTTGGCGTTCGCCATCCCTGGTGTCGACGAAGCCATGAGTTTTGCTGAAATCATGAAGTGCGTGTCGCATTTTTTTCTCGCTTTCCGTATGACATATTGACGTATTATGCTTGCAGACACGTCAAATCCATGGAATATTCTGTCATCGTATTCGACACCGCTCCTACTGGACATACCCTCCGGTTCTTGTCTTTCCCTACCGTCCTCGAGAAAGCCCTGGGCAAACTCAGCACCCTCGGTTCACGATTCGGCCCTATGATCAGCCAGGTCAGGATATACCAACGCACAAGGTTTCATCGTCCTCACGACCCAACAGATGTCCGCGATGATGGGTGGTGAAGCCGGCTCCCAAGAAGACATGTTCGCCAAATTGGAATCCATGCGTGCCGTCATCACCGAAGTCAACACGCAGTTCAAAGACCCAGTAAGCGTCGCCCAAAACCTGCGTAAGTACGAAAGAGCATCATTGACAACTTGGATACACAGGAAAAGACAACTTTCGTCTGCGTCTGCATTTCTGAATTCCTTTCCCTATACGAAACGGAACGTCTGGTCCAAGAGTTGACTTCCTACGAGATCGATACCCATAATATCGTCGTCAACCAACTCTTATTCCCGAAGAAAGGTGCGTGCAACAAGCATCTCGACCCAAGTCTCTCATTACTGACCCACACCGCATGGCAGACTCAAATTGTGAACACTGTCAAGTCCGGCAAAAGATGCAACAGAAATATCTCAACGAAGCTCACGAACTTTACGACGAATTTTTCCACATCATCAAGCTGCCGTTGCTCACTGAAGAGGTCAGAGGGCCGGAGAAGCTGAAAGAGTTCAGCCAGATGCTCGTAGAGCCTTACACGCCGCCTTCAGCGTAGAGTAGCCTGTAGGGAAACCTGAGTCTGTTACGTTCGCTATCGTTTATCGGAAGTAGACATTGGAGGTGGAAATTGGACTTTGAAGCTCGTTCTGAGCGTGGATTTTTGGTTACGTCGACGCGACGCGTCAGCGCCAGATGTCTACGTGAATCCAGGTTATCATGAAAGAATCTTGAACGTATAACTCCAGAAAGTTTGCACGAGTAATTCTATAACAACTACATGGTAATTCATCAAATCCTGCGCTTTCTTTCCATGTCAGCATGGATGTCGAGTGGAGGTGCACGTATCGGCTCTGCGATCATCAAGTTAGCAATCAGGTTTTGGAAACCAAAGCCACGGCACGCACCTCCAAACACATCACCAGGCTCTACAGTTTCATCACGACCCATAAGAATGTCGAGCTGGATGTTCGATTGGGGCAACGCAGGCATGTGCGGGTTCTTCCAACCAAATCCAAATGAGCACCACCATGCATAGTCTGCACCAGGGTTCATTCCACTCACCATCGTAACCATCTTCCTCTCCATCAACAACCTCATCGGCGCATGCAATCCATGCACGTTACGCATCATCGTGAGCTTTAGGTTGTCCTGAGTTTCCTCCCACTGCATGTACGTAGATGGATCAGTAAATCGACCGGTCGAGCACGTTGGTTATCGGCTGAGCTTACGTTCTCCAATCTATCCCGAATTCCACCCTCCGACTTGACCTCAGTAGCAATGGTACGAGGTCCATGTTGAAGAGTATCATGAAGACCAAACGAGTTCGCGGTTTGCGCTATGGATGCGGATTTTGGTGCATTTGCAGGGACTAGGCGAAGAGATGGATCCTAATAGCTGAAGTGAGTATGTTCTGTGGACTGAAGTATTGTGCGAATTGATTACCATGATGAAAGTCGAGAAGAAAGAACAGACGGCCTTCGAGGACGAGGACGCGTCAGTTCCCAGGGGCTTCACAGCCACACATGCCTGCCTTGTTCCTCTCGCCTATAAGCTCCCTCTATCGACGATCGCACCGATGGAAGGACTATCGCTTTGGGCTCCCATTGAACTCGGCTGGTTCTTCTGACGCACTTCAGGCTTAGAGAAATGGCTTGCATCATGCATACTCACTTTCACCTCACAGGCCAAGGTCAAGGGTGAAGTTAGCGAGGTCCTCCCTACCTCATAGGGAGGAAACGGGAGATATCTTGGAGGAGACCTCTCAGGTCCTTAGGTGAGTCTTAACGGTCACTGAAGCTCAGCATTGTCCCGACCTTTTCTAGGTGTTGGTGTCAACTTGCACGACCGCTTTGGCATCGTCGAAGGGGCATTCAGCTGGACAGGATTTCTAGGTAGTTTCTCTCAGTCTACCGTTCTACCATCACAGCTGTGCATATTTTCCCCCACTATGAACAATGGACAAACCAACCTCTGCGAGCAAGGCCACGAGAGCTCTTACCAGTTCCCGTTCTCCACCAACCCTCAGCAACAGAATCGCGTCTGTGAGCGGCCTCCGGTGCAACAATATGCCCCAACCGATCCAGCAACAGCTCAAGTGCGAGCTCTTCCAGAGGAACCTCCACTTCTCCCAGACACCATTGTCGATAGACTCCAAGCTTTGGTCGACGAATCCTTGCGTGGAACAGAGAAGATACCGAAGGACGCCTCGTCGGTCTCGTGGCGACCATCTGCGCACAGAATAATTATGCATATAGGACCTCGTACATCCAGCCGTACTTCATGCAACTCGACCACCTTGAACGCCTCCGGGACCATTCAGCATACTAGTACGGCCAACACTTTGACACCACCCGTAAACAGGTAGTATCAGTACCTCTTGGACAAACCGACGATTACCTCCAGCGATACGGCTCTCCCCAACTTTCTTTACCCGATCGCGTTAGCAACCAACCACGATCTCTGGCCGACAATCTTGCGAATGAACAAACTAGGAGGCAGATCGACAAAGAGGATGGAGATCTTCTCTCCTTCGACAAGGACAAAAGGTCTTTAGAGAAACCCAAAGTGGATCCGGCTCAGTAACCGTGGCTCAACGACATCTCGTTCGAAGACTACCCTCGCTCCGACACCTTCAAGTCCAGCAACGGTTGGTCGATATGCACTCTCGCGGCATCAGGGAGCTCCCACGAAGACTCGTTGTCAGGAATGACGTCCCCTGCAGAACTCTGAAAATCCATTCTCCTCGATCGTTTCGTGGATTTCTCGACGTTATCATTAGCAACAAATTCCCAATCTTCACCTCGCAACCGACCAAGTACTGCGAGCATATCCGGAACTACTTCCGATGCCTTCTACCCTCTCAATCAACGCGTTATCGACTACGACCGTGCTGTCCGCAGGCTCGTTGGAAGTCGCCGAGATATCCTCTTTGACGAATCCTTCAAGTTCGGACACCTCGACAGAGCTCACATTGTTAATTGTCAGGAGCTCACTGGCATTACCCATATGTAACCCAACCCGAACGTCTTCCGCGCATATGTACGTGGTCTCTGTACAGCGCAGTCTTGTTTGTTAACACGGATGTAGCGGTACAACCCCAGCTGCCTGATGTAACTACAAGTTGACAAGAATATACTACATGTCATCCACACTCCACTGATAACTTTCCGCTGTAAGCCGTTTGCTAGCGTTCTTGCTCTGAAACAGCTTCTTCTCGAATCCATTTCCTCTATCCACACCATCCCACCTGTAACCTGGTTTGATCCCGAACCTATTTGGTGGAGGCGGAGGTCCTGTATACTCCGGTTTCCGAGGACCCTTCTTTGTCTTCTTGGTTAAGAATGCAGCTGCAGGGTCATTCCATCGCTCCCGTTCCTTCAGCTCTTCGTTCATTTCCTTGTCGTCGGCGCGCCTCGCAAACGGTTGATTCTTTGCCTTCTCCAATTCCTCCCTTCTCTTCTCTGCGTCATCTCGCTGAACCAAACCCTTGCCCCATTCCATTTTCTTCGCTTCTGCCTCTTCCTTTTCCCGCTTCTTCCGGGCTGCTTCAGCGCGCGCAGCTCTGGTATCAATCTTCCGACCGGTTGCATCACGGTATATCGTTTGTTGTTGTCGCGCAATATCCTCCGCCGTCTCTTCTTGTTCTTCCACTACAGCCTTTCTCTGAGAGACCTTCCCTTTGAACAGCCCTCCTAATGGTCGCGACTCTTCTTCCACAACGAGCGGTTTCTCATCTTCTCGTTCTACTTCCTCTTCTTTTATAGGATTCTCGCCTTCCTGTAGGGTTGTCCAACCATCTCCATCCGCACCCTTCATGACCTTCCGCTTCTTGAATCCTCGATCCTTTTCAACCACAGCTTCTTTCATTTCCTCGTCTTCGTCTCTCTGACCGTTGTCTCCCCAACCCGCGTCATCGTCTTGAATCATCGACGTGGTAGCAGTATTCTCGGTTTTGGGGGCCTTTCGTTTCTTCTTCTTGGTAGTACTGCTGGAATGCATGAGGATTGCATCGGCCTTTGGACCTGACATGTATTTCTCCGCGAGATATGCTTTCATTGACGACATTGTGGTTATTTGAACGCAGCCGAGTTTAGATTGAGAGTAGAATAATCCAAAGAGAGTTTAGATGAGGTCGTGAGCGAAGGTGAGGTTGTGGTTCCAAGTCGAGATGCGCGTATAATTGATGGAATTTGCCGAGGCTCTCGCTGACGTTCCCCGTGCGCGTGACACACAATTTGAATCTTGACTTTCAGCGACCATCAGAGACCTTGAGTCACCCATTTCTACTCTTTTTCTGGTTCATTTCGTTGGATTTACCTCGAATATGGCCCATCGACCTTCGAGGTCCTCGAGCATTCCGATTCCCAGGAGCAGCTCCTCAACCTCCCCTACCAGGAATATTGAGACCGTAATCTCTATTCCGTTTGCCAGTCCAACCAGAACTCGAGTTCCGAGTGGATCGTCAATTCGTGGAACACCTCATTCCGCAGCTGAAACGAGGGCAGGGTCTTCTCATCCCTTTCCAATAGTCAGCTCATCGAATCCCGGCACTTCACCCGTACGGTCCATTGGAAGGTCGTCGTTCACTCAACCAGCGCCTATACATGCCAGAGCAGCTCTTGGATCGACTTACATCCCTTCCCAACCCCGTATAGTCCGCGCAGAATCGTCCCGGCACGATTCTTCATACCCGCCGTCGACCTCTCCCAGCAATGTTAGAAAGCCAAGTATCCCTGGCCTTCGAACTCCGAGTGCCCAACGAACAGCTCAAGGAATTCCCAATACGACATCTACATCGTCCACTACCTTCGAACGACCTTCCTACCTAGATCATTCCGCCCTACGGCACTTGCTCCAGACTGAAACACCCTCTTCTCTTCCTCCATCCCGGAAGGCCGACAACCGTCCTTCAAATACCCGTGGATATTCAAGCTCACCGTCGATTGACAGCGACGAAGAAAGTACCGCAAGCCCACCGCCCCGAGATATTCCTACCCGTTCCGGGACTTCTACGCCAACTATCTCTCCCGACCAGGCTCTCAAACTCCCGACTCGTTGGAGTGACCAATTCAAACATCATATTCTCAATCTCTCTTCTGATGGTCGTGAACTAACGTATTCAGGTTAGAAGAAAAACATCCCCACCTCCGTTGTAGCTGAAGAACTGATTTGAACCTGGTTACGGTGGTCTAGGCACAGGAAACACCGACCGAGAACGCGAGGCAGCAGCAGCCGCTCGCACGGTCCAGTCTATTCCTCCGGCATGTGGTATCTACTACTTTGAAGTCGAAATCCGAAGCAAGGACGAGAAAGCGTCAGTTTCCCCCTCTTCGTCATTCAAAAATCGATCAGCTCAGACGTAATTCTTTTGCATACTATCAGACATATAAGTGTCGGGTACGTTTCCCCGAAATTTAGGTGGCTTGCGTTTTCACAATTCTTCCATTCATTCACCCATAGGTTCGCGGGAAGCGACGTACGCACATCGCGTCTTCCCGGCTGGGAACCCAATTCTTGGGGCTACCACGGTGACGATGGATGTTCTTTTGCTGCTGAAAAGAACGGGACCAAGTATGGCCCCACTTTTGGACGTGAGTCTTCCTTCGTCAAAACACATGATTTTCATTCTTTGTACCACACGGCCGACTAACTGATCTTCTATTACTATACATCGCATAGTCGGCGACGTTATAGGCTGTGGTATAGATTTCACCACCCATAAAGCCTTCTACACCAAAAATGGTGACATGATTGGTAAATGACTCGATCTTACTCATCTCTCGTCCCATTTCTGATTTTTCCATCAAAAACAAACCATTCCTATGGATTCTATAGGCCCAGTATTCGATAAGGTCGGCAAGGGAATAGATCTCTACCCCTCCGTCGGACTTCAACACGTAGGCGAATCCGTCAAAGTAAACTTTGGACACGAACCTTTCAAGTTCAACATTGAAGCCCACGTTCAACAACAACGGAACCAGACTTGGACTGAGATCATTCAGCAACCTATTGACCCTTCGTTCTTCGAGGGGTCAGCCTCGCCTTTACCCTCTGCCCCTGTCCCTCCTATCCCGGAGGAACAAACGAAACAAGCACTCAACCGTTTAGTGCTATCGTATCTTGCTCACCATGGATACGTCAAGACCGCCCGAGCCTTCCAAAAACAGGCTGAAAGTATGACCACCTCTTCGAACCTCCTAACCCGAGCCGACGATGTTGAAATGGCCGACGCCCCTCCAACTTCAACGTCATCTTCGTCAATCTCAAACATTGAACACGAAATCGAGCTCCGAACAAAGATCATCAACTCCGTTCTAGAGAAGGACATCGACGCCGCTCTGAACGAAACGAAGAGACACTATCCGGCTGTCCTCGACGCGGAGGATGGACTGATGTCGGTGAAGTTGCGATGTCGCAAGTTCATCGAGCTCTATTTGAACACTCGGGAGCCTAAGCAGAGTTATGACGCCAGTGTGGCTTCCGGCGTAGAGAACCACGAAGGGAGTCATACCCCAGCGGAAGAAGACGACTACGACGTCGTTGAAGAGCCTATGGAGATGGAGGTCGACGATGAGGACGTACCATCGACGAATGGGTTCGGGCCCGCCAATGGGGGTACGCGTGTCCGCCGGGAAAGCTCCGCGCAAGCACGGTATAGAGCTGCGATGAGCGAGACTCTCGCGTACGGACAATCTCTCCAGAACGATTACAAGAAGGATCAGCGACCGGAAGTGCAGCAGATTCTAACGCGCACGTTTAGTATCGTGGCTTATCCTGATCCGGTCGCGGCTGGAGGGTCTGTGGCGGAGGTAGCTGGGAATGAGGCGAGGGTACAGCTTGCGAACGAGGTTAACCAGGCGATACTTAGTGAGTTCGTCTGTGGTTTCGTTGTGGCTGGATCTAACGGCCCCTTGTGATACACAGAGTCGCAGGGTAAGCCTACGCACCCACCACTGGAGATGGTGTACAGACACACGGCCGTATACCTTTTACAACTGGGTCTATCGGGGGTTGGTGCAGCAGCGTTTGCTGACTTACAAAGGGAGTTATTGGATTCGTAATCCACAAGCGTATTTGCGCTTCTTCCGAGAAGGCGAGGATGACTTGGCGGCCTTCCAGGACATCGCCGGGTAGGGAGGTCGATAGGATTTAATGTGTATGTATTCTGTATTCGCTGTGATGTACCAGATAGATTTACCGTTGTAATCACGCTCAACACTGCTCATCATCCCGCAAGTGAATAAGTTGAGAGCACAGGTTATATTGTACGATATGGATACACGAATAAAAAATTGCTGGTAATGTTAACGGTGATAGGTGTATGATCTAGGAATGAATATGATGTCCTCGTAAACCATGAAATCTTCCCAGATGAGTGCTGTTATACAGTGAATGACTCTCCGCAACCGCAAGCGTCCTTGATATTGGGATTCTTGAAAGCGAACCGCGAGCTAGTGGAGTGGGACATGGTCAATGAAGAGCCGAAAAAACGTCCCGAGTCGACACGCACCTTAACGCATCCTCCTTCCAGTCCATCTCGCTTCCAATTATCGAGAACAAGGCCTTGCTGTCTATTATGACCTGCACACCTTCCTGCTCCACGACTTCATCAAACTTGCCAGGTTTATCGACATACTCCAGGTGGTACGATAATCCGGCACAACCCTTGTTCCGAACGCCGATCCTCAAAAGCTGCTGTGTTGGACCTCGTTGCAGCGCACGTAACCGTAAAACAGCTTCTGGAGTCTGTTGAAAGGAGCAGAAAGGGCATCGTCAGCGAAAGCCCAACACAAACAAAAAAAGTACCCGGTATCTACACGTACAATCGCTAACGCCGCTTTCTTCGCCTTTATCTTCGGTCGAGGTCTCTCAGCCTTGGGTGCGGGTGGTGGTCGGGCTGCCGTCTGCGGTGAATCGGGTTCCGAGGATAACGATGAAGCTGAGGGAATAACGACAGGTGCTTCAGCGATTGTGGGTTGCTGTGGTTGTCCGTGCTTCTCTTCCGGTCGTAGAGCTGACATCATGGCTCGCCTGACTGGAGGAGATGATATTGGAGAGAACGGATAGAGAAAAGGAAGAGAAGATGCTCGTGCAGCATGTTGAAGCCGGAGAATATGTGCGCTAGGCATCGTCAAACAATGTTTGTCGTCGTCGTCGACCGCGATGATGACGGGGAGGAAAAAAGTTGACTGGAGTTGACCAAGAATTACTTTTTAAGTAACGCTATGTTAGTCAAATGTTGTGCCGTGTTTGCCCTGGCCCATGCAGGGCGTTGACCAATCAGGACGCGTGGATTTCGTTCGTCCTGCTGATAGACGAGGCCGTGTCGAGATGCGCGACCGCGACCGCCACAATCATGCTCACTCTCAATCATGTTCAATCATCTTGCATTTCATTTTTAGAAGCTGCATCTAGACCGATGCTGGACTCAAAGCTTCATTTCCCGTGCATCTGTACATCTAGCGCGTAAATCGACAGTCCCATGGCGGTCGGGACCCCACATTTACCGACGCTTCTTAGATGCTTACACCTAATTACCCACTTGGTGAGTCGATGGAACAAGGCTTGGAAAGAGCAAGTGGCTGACGCGAAGTTCATGAAAATTCGCGTATCGGGAGAGCCTGACCAAATTTGGAAAGCTCCGGGTAGCTCGCCGGTAAAGCCCGACGCGTTCTCCGCTTAGAAACATTTTTTGGCCAGAACGTCCTCCTCGAATCATGCGCCATTATCACAATAAATTGGCAAAATCACTAGTCCATCTGGCCAGGAATTCGGGGCCAAGCTGCTCGTTTATAGGTTCCCTCTCTTCATGGACGCGCTCACTCTCCACACAAACTCGGAATGGGTGGACCTCGAAGCAGTCGCCAGAATTGTGCCATAGCAGAGTAAAGCTTGGCCTATGGAACCACAGTTTTCATTCTTCTGCTGGTGTGTGGTACAGAACACGATTTGGGGCCTTCCAGCTGACCTGTTCATTTCCAGTTTCACGACACGCCGGTATAGACAGACCAGAGCCAGGGACTGGGTAAGCTCTTCCTCAACATGTACAACTGGCCAGTCGATTTATCAGAGCAGCATAACGATGCACTTCAAAGACTCAAAAGGAAACCTCATCAAGACCGTGGAGGTCAACGAGGGGGACGACATTCTTGCAATCGCCCATGAATACGATATCGACCTAGAAGGTGCGGTACCGGTCTTTTTCACGATTTTCCTCGTGCTAAGATCGTCCACATAGGTGCATGTGAGGGCTCTGTGGCTTGCTCGACTTGCCATGTCATCTTGGAACCGGACGTCTACGACAAACTTCCCGAACCTGAAGACGACGAAAACGATATGCTTGACATGGCTTTCGGTCTGACGGATACAAGTAGGCTGGGATGTCAAGTCAAATTGACCAAAGAGTTGGATGGGTTGGTTGCTACATTACCGAGTGCTACGAGGAATATGTTCGTTGACGGTGCGTATACTTTGCTGTTGAGGTTCTGTGGAGGCCATCCTTACTAACCCGCGTCTTGTCTTACAGGAAAGAAGCCTGCACACCATTAACACGGTATCTTGACCATGAAATACTCTATTATCGCCCAGCGCATGTAATATCACGCAAACACGCACCCACTCATGTTATACACTCGCAACTCGACGAGACAAGCCGATCTAAGCGCACCTATAGTTACCGCCCAATCTCGGAATCTCGGACGATTGTTCCTGTAGAACCAGCCGCGTCTATGATTTGCGAGCGCCGCAATCGCGCACTATTTCACCTGCAATGTCTGCATCCGCGTCGTGCTCTTGATCACTCAATTCCCGCATTGGCTGATTCATACAGTCGTCATTTGTTGATCTCTACATATACTATCGAGACGAAATGTTCGCCGGAAAACTATTGACTACAGACTAATCGTACTTGAGTTGTGAATAATGGATGTGTTTATTGATACATTTGTGGATGAGGTGTGTATGTGACTGGTGGTTCGTTCGGATTCATAATGGAGGCATAATGGAGGCATAAACAACGTTGGGTGGGTGGGTATGTGTTCCAGGGTATCTGAAGAGTCGAAAAGGGTATATGGGTTCCGGGGTTTTGGGACAGGGAGCAGTTCATGAGAAGGAGACGTTCAACTCCCAATAATCCCCACCCCCATTCTCCCTCGTGGAAAGTCCCCTAAAGGTCGTCTTGCCCATCAACGAATCGACCTTCTTCAACCCTTTCGACCTCTCCAACTTCTCAAAATCAGGGTTCCTGAATCGAGAAACCCGTCGATGGAAGGACTCTTCGACTTTCGATTGGTGTTGGGAAGGTATCCGAGTGTATTGGTCTCGTGTAATGGGCTCGCGTAGGAACCGATAGATCCCCTCGACCAAGTCGTTCACTGTGACACAGTCGGTCTTCCCAGAAGGGTGAATTGGGATGGTCCATCCTAACGGTGTGTACGTAACGATGAGGAATGGCATGGGTGGGTGTGTTGCAGGGACGGTCATCGCGTCAACCTGGGGTTGTAGAGTTAGGTCCCACTGTAATGGTGTGTAGCCCAACAGTTGGTGGAGGTTAACCGTCTCGCCAGTAACTGGGAGTGGTCGGTAAGTGTAAATTCCTGACGGTTCATCTGGTGTGAACGGACCGGGCGTTGAGGACACAGATGAGGATGGCGAGGGAGTAGTGTCCGCGAAGCGAACTTGCTTGTGATAGCCAGGCATTGTGTCGCAAAGGGTTGCTTTCTTCAAGCTGGGTTGATCTGCAGTTGTGGGGTGTGTTGTGTGGTTGCGAATGCGGGGGTGTGAGATTGCTGAACATCCATACGAACCGATCGACGAGATATATATACCAAATCGTCGAAGCAGCTAAAGAACCGCAGGCGTCATACAAGGCAACCAATTTAGCAGGAACCGCCCCCGAACAGTTAACGTGAGTCATCGCATATCATCGCTTGTAACTCTGATGTTGGAGGCGTCAATTCAATATCTCTGAAATGGCAAGTGTGAGGGACCGGAGAACCGCCTGATGCCACGGCGGGGCGGTGAGGGGTCGAGTCTTTTTAGGCGCCTGCGCTGTCACACCTGATCATCCTGGATACTGAAATCAATGAGCTAGCATCGCACTTCACTAAGGACCACGCTGTCCACCTGAGCGCCCACAACGGCTTTCTATATCCGCGGGCACTATTTGAGCTTGACCAGATAGTTAGATTTGTGGGTAACGAAGGCAAGACGATGCGCAGCACCCACCAGGAATACCACCAGGACGTCTATCAAGAGCGACAGTTAGCGCTAAGGGGACAATGGACTGTCCTATTTTCGTCTCGGGATCGCAGTACCCAAGAATGTAAAAATTGGGCGCTCCTAACGAATCCGTTCGCTTGAATGTGTGGGAACGCTCCAAGAACGGCTAGCGCGTATTGCGCAGCCTGAAGAGAACAACATCATAGAACATACACTTTGTTCCCAACAACCTGACTTCTCAATGGTATCTCATCTTCACACCCACAACCCAAATTAAGTGATTAACCGAAGCAACGTCGTACGATTGCAAGAGACGTAGCGAAAGAATTGGAGATTGGAGACCTGTGAAAGATACCAGCAAAATCCCAGGCCAAAGCGCTCACCTTGTTCCCGGCGGCCCCTGGGCGGTAAAAGATGGAGGTCTTGGACCTTCTCGTACCGGGGCGATGCAATGAGCACCTAGGGGTCGGAAGCATCTAACCGGTGCTGAATGGGTACACCGTATAAAGTAGATCCATCAGAACGGCGGATGCGTCCGCACTCCCACCCAACAGCAATAAAAACAGCATTGCGTATGTTATCCACGTCGAGCGCGTAATTATGGAGAATATCACGTCCCACGTTCCTCGATATAGAACGATACAATACAAGGGGGGTCTCGACTTTGACGTCGAGAATAAATAACGTGTATTGTCCAGGTCTAGTTATGTCTCTTGAACATAGTTTCCTGTGCAAGTCAATGGGAGGTCAACAGCTATGAGTTATACCGAAGTGATAGAAAAAGCGGCTCCTTACCAGGAAATACCCCTTGATTACCATTCAGCCGCCCCGTCCACCAATCTTCCGAGCTTGCCGTCTTCTCTACAATTTCTATCCGGTCTCCAACTTTGAACGATAGATCGCCATCAGCCTTGGGAAAGTAGATTTAGGGCACAAGGTTCACTATCCAAAAAGGGAAAAGAAGATTCACTTGAGCGTCAAAATCGTATAGGGCTACGACGATCTGTGGTTTGGGCGCAAGCTGCGGCTTCGGCTTCAGAGGGGGCGGGGGAGGTGGTGCCCTCTTGTTTGCAGCAGCTGCGGCTGCTGCTGATCCCGCGGGAGAGGGGGAATATGGAGGTGGCGCCGCAACTTGAGAGCCGAGTGATGGAGGTGGTGGAG
This sequence comes from Marasmius sp. AFHP31, assembly GCA_024721195.1. NCBI lineage: Eukaryota > Fungi > Basidiomycota > Agaricomycetes > Agaricales > Marasmiaceae > Marasmius > Marasmius sp. AFHP31. The sequence continues at coordinate 34,358 of JANHQD010003034.1, forward strand.
GGGCCTTCTTGAAGCTACTGGAAGCGGACAGAGAGGAAGCAGTGGAGGGTGCACGACCTAAACTACTTGCTGTGGATGGCGCACGACCCATACCGCTCCCTTGACGATTGGTCTGCATCATCTTGGCTGTAAGGCAAAGAATTTCAGCAATTACCGAGTGAACAGGGGGTGGAGTCCTTACAAGTCGAAATGATTCTTTTCGTGATGTTCATTTCCTCAATTTGGCTCCAAGCGTCCGTGCGTTGTTCTTCATAGTTGGATTGTATTTGACTCCCCGGAATATTGGAGATATCATACTTCGTGTCTTCAGCGAAGCCATTCATCTTCTCCAGGATCAAGTAGAAGATATTCAACCTGGGGCGATCAGCCACTGTTCAACATGCCAATAAGTTTGAGCACTTACTGCATGTAGAATAGAGAGTGGAAGAGAGGGTCGATGAATTCAGTGGACATCTGCATGAACCTTGGCAGGTCATTCTTCAGCGCGGTGTTGATGTATTCGTATTCGTTGGTGGCCATCTCAAAGTCTTGTTCAAGCTAAGGAACAAATTGGGTTGCATGTATGATCCTATGCACAGCGCTTCGTACCTTGAACAAGTTCTTCTCGTCGCTCAAGGACTTCTCTTTCTTGTCTCGGAGCTTGGTCAAGGAATTATTGAACCGGTCATAATCCGTTAACTAGGTCCGTGTATGAGCGATTGATATACAAGTATATCTTGCCAGATCACGCACCTTGTGAGATCGCTTTGTGATAGTCTTCCTGATGATCTTCAGAATAGACTGGAACTCCTTGGTGGGACCGACTATCCGACTCTCAATCAACTCCAACTCGGGCCCAACAGAGCTACGCAATTCCTCCATCGCATTGAGATACGTATCGACGCTCTTGACCGTCCGCTCTGCCTCAGGATGCTTGCCGATTAGATCATATTCTCCGGCGATTGGATGGAATACAGTAGAGAAATGAGTTGCGAAGCTAGCACCGGACGTGAAGAGACCTTCATTCATGAATCGTTAGTAGCTCATATATCCAAATATGCACTGTAAGCGCACCATTAACCCCGTCCGTGAATGATTTTGTATCCTTCAACAGTTTCTCTACTGCGGTCTCCATCGCGGCGAAGTGACGCTCATATGAATCGAATTCGGCATCGTTGGATTCTGCAAGACAATGGTTCCTCATTAGTGTGCTTTGATGCGCATTCTGAGAGTTTGTTCCACGTACTTTTCGACATCCCGACCTTTGAGGTCACCATGAACGGTGTCCTGGGAGAGACATGGTGTTTAGTGAGCGACGAGTGCGTAGAGAACATCGCATGTACCGCTTAATAGACTTCGTAAACCCCTTCATAGCTGCCTTTCGGAGGTCTGGGATGCAGAAGCTCAAAGTTGAGTGGAGAAGAAAAGAGAAAGTGGGTTATTCAAGCCCAACCAAGTGAACATTGCGATGATGATCATGATGTCGTCCCACTGTGGGTTGTCTTTCCCACGCTACTACCTTACGCTGCGGTAGGCCCGTTGTGACGAGAGCAAGTTCAGGTCAAAGGCTAATCTCACCACTGAAATCTTTTTTGGTTCATACTATCAATCTATGCAGGTCGTATCTCTGCAACCTAGTACCTGGAAGATATCTTTAGGGAAAAAGAGGCTTTCAGCTCAAAACCTATTGTCGTGGGAATATTGACGCGTTCTGTCATTGACAGCGTGTCGCGTTCACACACTCATACTTTAATATCGTACCTCCACCACGATGGGCAGCGAGTCTCAAGTCCTTCTTGCTACTGCGGCCATCTCTCTTTGGTTAATATGGAAGGTATCTAGTGCTTTCCGAAGAAGAAGGCAGCACTCTTTTCGGTCTGTCGTAATCCTCGTACTGGGTGATATTGGAAGAAGTCCCCGTATGATGTACCATGCAGAAAGCTTTGCTGAGCACAATTTCACGACGTTTCTCATCGGGTATGGAGGTGCGCTCACTTTTGTTTGTAATCAATCTTCTTCTGAACCGTTCTCGTAGGATCTAAGCCTATCCCGTCACTCGAGAGGCTACCCAAAGTTCAGCTTCGCCATCTTCCCGAACCGCCCGCAGTCCTCCGGGCCATCCCGTTCATCCTCGCCGCACCGTTCAAGATCCTCCATCAGATTGCCACTATTCTGAAAGAATTGCTAGTGAACATACCAGAGCCCCCAGAATATATCTTGGTCCAGGTTCGTCAAGGGATCAAAGCTACTCAAACCATCATTGACGGCAAACACTGAAAAGAATCCACCCAGTATCCCCACTCTCGCTCTGGTTGCTTTGGTTGGAAGGATCAGAGGATCTAAGATCATTATCGATTGGCACAACACCGGATACAGTATATTGGCCCTCAAACTGCCCAAAACACACCCATACGTCCGTATTGCTAAATGGTATGTGTCCAGATTGAGAACAGTTGTCCGACGGAATTCCTGAACTCGTTCAAGGTTTGAGGGTACCTTTGGCAAGCGAGCCTTTGCTCATCTCTTCGTCACCGACGCCATGAAAGAAGCCCTGGTCCAGCAGTGGGATTTGCAGTCAGTTCTGCCCTACAGTACCCACTCCAACTGTTACTGAATCGAATTCTATCTGGCTACAGAGGTACCAAGATCGTTCTTCACGACCGACCCCCACGACATTTTCACCGCGCCTCCGCCCAAGAGAAACATGATGTAGGTCCATTGGGTTCCTCTAGGCTTCCGTCACCGACACAATATTGACCCGCCGCTTTCACCCGCTTAGCTATTCATGAAGCTCAGACCTGACCTCGTACGATACAAGAGCCTCGTCGAATATCTTCCCACATTCGACTTGCCGTATTCCACACCCTTCACGGATACGTCGGCCCAGGACACTAGCCAACTCATGTTTCCCTCCCCCACCTCACCCGAAATTGCGATATCATCTTCGAGCAACAATGCCTATGTCCGCGGCCATAGCCACCCGATACCTGTCAACCAATCGAGGTACGAGATCGTTAACCCCCCTGGTCTTCGGCTGGATAGACCAGCCCTCGTCGTGTCGAGCACCTCATGGACACCGGACGAAGATTTTGGAATTTTACTCGATGCTTTAAGAATGTACGAAGTTCGTGCCCATGGACACAATACCGGACAGGGCGAGAAACTACCAAAACTACTCGTCGTCGTGACTGGGAAAGGACCAGAGCGAGAACGTTATATGAGGGAGGTTCAAGAGCTGGAAAAGGAATGGAAATGGGTACGATGTATCAGTCTCTGGCTGGAGGCTGAGGACTATCCTAAATTCCTGGGTAAGCATTGAGGGTGCCACAGTCACTCCAAACCGACTGACCTTTCTTATCAGGGTCTGCAGATCTGGGAGTTTGTCTACACACCAGTTCGTCACAGTTGGACTTGCCGATGAAGGTTGTCGACATGTTCGGCTGTGGTATACCCGTTTGTGCTTTGAATTTCAAATGGTAAGCAGTTCTCCTTCTCAGTCTATGAAATCTATCGTGACACTCTTCGCGTAGCCTCCCCGAGTTGGTAAGGCATGGTCAAAATGGCCTTGTATTTGATGATGCTGCTCAGCTGGCTGAACAGATGGAGGTAATTGCTCCTTCCGGTTCCACAGCACACAATGAACTAAAATCGGTTTACTAGTCCCTGCTGTTATCTTTCCCGAACGCTCCACGCCTTTCGTCCCTCAGCGCATCACTAGAACGAGCAACCGTCAAATCGCCTTCCCCTCGTTCCTCGAAGACTGACGATTGGACATGGTGCTCATGGGACGTCAATTGGGACGCGACACTGAAACCTCTCCTCACGCGCGGGGGAAGAACATAGTTCATGTCAAGCATCATGTAATAATAGTACAAGAAGGGTCTATAGATTCAATGCAACTCTAGCCTCTACGAAGAAGCAGATGCAACTGCGAACGTCATGGTCTCGATCCGTCCTTTCCCTTTACACTCCTTCTGGAGAAGCTCGTTGATGACTCGGAATTGGCCTGGGTCAATCAGCATTACCTTGGAAGATAGTTGAGTGCGTATGATCAAGATACAGAAGGATATCGAAATACGCACCACTTCCCATCCATCATTGCTCATCTCGTCGTCCTCGACCTTCTCTGCTCCTTCGAGGACTTTCTCTCGCAGCCGCTTGCCGTCCGCAACAGGCATCGTGACTCTGACGCGCATCCTCGCCCGCTGTATGGGGAGATTCGAATCCGACTGGAGCAGCTTGATGCACTCCGAAACCTGAACTAATTGCATTAATGGCTGGACCGCACGATACACATCATAAGACTGACCTGACTCTTAGCATTCTTGCCCTGCTTGATGCTAAAGCCCGCTTCCGCCATTGCCTTCTCTATCATTCCCACCGGATACGGCCGTTGCGTAGACGGGTCAACGCACTTCTCCGCGACAAGTGTAGCAATCTCTTTTCGTAGGGACGATAGGTCGTGCTCTCTTTCTTTCTCTCCAACTTGAACCTCTCCTTTCTTCAGAATCTAAGGGTGGGCATAGATATAAATTTTGGCTTGGACGAGGATACGGCCGAGACCCACCTCTTTGACGATATCATCACGATCCGTGGTCCCAAACGCTTTCTGCAAATCGTTGTGCTTGGCCATTTCTCCTTTTGAGACATTCACGAAGACGCTGCTGATTTGCAAAACGTCGTCGAGGTCTGTTTCACTGAATCGCGCTTCAGCTACTGTTGGATGGCCATCCAGCACCACTCACACTCCATTTCTCCATTCTTGCACTTTATTCTTGTAGCATGCCACCTGAAAGAGAGCTCGTTTACGGGTAAAGTAGACAAAGCTTGATTTGTAACCCACTTCAAACCGTTTACCAGCCTTTTTGAGGCGTACGATTGAGACGTTTGTTAACCTTGAGAGCTTGTAAGATCAGCTCTGAACCAGATAGAGCAAGCCATAGAGGAAGTATTCACTTGATTTGATTGGAAGGCTGCTGGATTTGGGGCATCGTGGATGACTGAGGTGGTGGTGGTGGTACGGGAGAAAGATTATATCACCAATGCGGTACCGATTACTCCGGCTCAGCGTTCCTTGCCTTCCTCCTTTGCTCACGATTACTCGAGATGACTGATATAGTCAACTTCCGAGGTACGGTCCCGATTTCTACATGTACAGCGTGTATACTGATGTGCTGCCGTAGCGCTACTGTTGACGAACGAACAGAGGAGTGCTTATGGGCTTCGGTACCACGATTTCGTTCGCTACAGGTTCGACCTCAAGGCCATTTATTTAAGCGAGCTGTCGTCCTGAAGTTCAATCTAGAAAGCACTGTGCCAATAGGACGCATCGTCTGAGATCTACTTTGAAAGTTACCCATGGTAAAGGACGCGATTTTAAGAAAATCCCTCCACCAGCTTTAGAAAATATCAAGAGTGGCCAGTGCGTTGTTCTATGCTCTTTTTCTTCTCACGAGTATTGATGTTCCTCGCAGTTTGGAACTTCTCTTGTTCGAAACTGAACGTGCTTGGGCCTATGCTCAAGACCTGAATGCACAATCCCTTCAGCCAGGAAACGCCGACAATGCCAGTTCAATCAGACACCTCGCAACTGGGAGATTCCGCCGAAGCGTACACTGGGCTACTCAGCTCCTGTCCCATTGTCAGAGTCTCTACCAGGCAAATCGTCTGTCTGCCGGGAACCTCCTGGAGGTTACAGTCTACACCTTGATGCTCAACGGCCGATTCCTCCGTTACCGCGATGAATTCGAGGATGCGCTCACTCAACTTTGCGTCGCTCGTAACCTCTTGGATGAGCTGGCCAACGCTGCACCCACCAGTCGCGATCAGGCTCTTGCTACCTTTTTCTCGGACGAAATTGGCCCAGAAATCAGGTACAGTGCCCATGAACTCGGACGTTCGAAGGCATATGACGTGGACGGGATCGTGAATGAAATATCAGGGAAGCACAGGAATGAGTTTGTGGAAGGGTGTGACACTATACTTGCCAAGTTCAAGAGTGAGATTACCTCCGGCAAGGGGGAGAACTCTCAGAAGCTTGAACCGCTTACATGGGAAGGGGAACCCATTCCGGTGCGGAACCCAGAGTTGGTGGATGTGCTGCTCAAGGTCCAGCAAGCGGAGAAAAAGCTGAGAGCTCATTCTGGAACTAGCGACGGGAAGAGCAATGCACCTGGTTCGAAGAAGGGCGTCGCAGCCTACGATGCGATTCTCTTGGCATTGAGCGATGCAGAAGAGGTGGCCCGCAAGCTATCGGAAGCACAACAGGTGAGTTTGCTCCCCACCCACGTTATATCAACGATCTCAATGTCACCTCTAGCCAAGCACCCAGTCCTCAGCCTCTCCAAGTGGATCGCGAGACCTTCATTTCGTCCACAATTACATCACTTATCAACTTCTCTCATATCGTATTCAACGAGACTTGCTGCTTGTGTCCGCTCTGACCTCGCAGGCGACAACCCCACCCAAAGGGCTACAGACATCCAAGGGCAAGGCTCCGCAGATTGACAGTCGTGTGTTCCCGGCGACGGTCAAGTTGTTGGACACGATCCTTCAAAGCTTGGAGCAAATGCGAACTTTGAGTATCGTTGACGATACTCCGGATCTTGCGTCAGCGGTCGAGGCCCGCGTATCTTACACGAAAGCAAGACGGTAAATCGATGCATCCCTTACGTCTACGAGAAACTCTACTTACCCCCTAACAGATGCCTCGAGGTCTCCCGTTGCTATGCACCGTTGAAAAAGTATGCGGAGGCGTTGGCTCTCCTCCAGCATCTGAGCATCCATGTTCGGGAAGCACACAGCCTGATGTCCCTCTCTCCGACGGACGCCATATCGGCTGCGACGCCTTCTTTCTACTACCTTTCCTCCGAAGATATTTCCAAGCTAGAAGCCGATGCATCGTCCGAAAGCTTGCGATTCAAGCGCGAGTGGTTTACTTACAACGGGGGTTCTGTGGATGGCAATCCAAAGGCATACAAGAAACCCCTCTTCTTCAACATCGCGTTGAATTATGTGGACCTTGACATGGACAGGCTGCAGGAACGCGCTGGTAAACAGCCACCTCCACAAACTGCACAACCTGTCGCAGTCGCTCCTATCCCCGCCGCGAAGGTCGAAACTTTGGCGCAGAAGAAGACCACTCAAATCGAGCCAGACTCTCGGCCTGCGACGCCAGAACCGAAGTCGGCGCCGGGGAAGAGTGGCCTCAGCAACCTTCTCGGTGGATGGTGGGGAAGAAGCTGAGGTGTCTATCATTCGGTTCGGTCCTTGTGTACAGGTAGCCATGATCAAATTGTAACATTGCGCTCTCGGTTAGCTTACGAGGACAGGGGCGTCTACTTCGACCTTTCACTGACATCGAAACATGACGACCTCGCACGCACCAGGGCCCACAGTCCTAGCACTTCCCCGGCAACGAAAGTACTGTTTTCTGATTCGCAGCGGTGTGATTAAGGTTCAAAAGCGGTCCCGGGGTAGGAATGGTTATCTTCTCTTTCTTTCGTTATCGAGTCCAACTTTACTCTCCTTGCTTAACGTCTAGTGAGCCTCGGATAGTTCATGAAGCTTCGCTTCGAAGGCTCATAAACCGCTGTGAATCTCACGGACCCCATGACGGTACTTGGGTATTCATGAACATCTCATTAACCACACGCACTTCACAGTGAGCCCTCGTGGGAAGTCAGATTCTCGTGTATCTACTATATACGAGCGTCACGATCGTGTAAGTACACATTTCTGGTGCTGACAGAATTGGAGGAAACAGAGGAGAGTCATGTGCCGCGAGAGGGGTAGGTGTCCAAGATCACAACATAATCACCCTCATTGCATTCTGTAAGATGGTTTCTTCAACAGCAGCGAACACAAATCGAATATTAGTCGTGTCTGTCGCTTGAGTGAGACTGGGCCGGAAGAGCACATCAGATCTCATCGTGAAACCAGGGAAGCCTGAATAAGTCACGCTCACTGCGGGTATATGCTCAGCCTTGCACGATTGCACTGACAAAACTTCCAAAGGTTGAACTTTGCGGCCTTGTTGATATCGTCACCTCCGGTAAATTCGGGGAAGTAGCGCTTCAGAGGGACCTACAGCCCAGGATCGACGTCAATAAAGGTTGGGGCCTAATAACTCGGGCTTTCAGGAGAAACCTTACATACCCTTAATATCTTCTTCTTGAATAAGTCTATCTTGTTCAAAAACAAAATTATCGAAGTCCTAGCGAACCATCGAGAATTGATGATGGCCACGAAAAGATGAAGCGACTCTTGCATACGATTCTGAAAAGTGTGGCGTCGATGTACAGCAAAAGATCGCAAGTGCGGGGGAGACGTACTTGACTTTTCTCCTCCTCCAACACTTGGTCGTACTCGCTCAACGCATGACAAAATATGATACTTGTAACGTTCTCGAAGCAATGTATCCAGTCTCGACGTTGCGACCTTTGCCCGCCCATGTCAAACATGCGTATTCTCTCCGCGACAATACGATACGTGTGTCAGTCAATCATCTTGATACTCGGGATAAACGGTCAGCACTCACGATATAGACCCGCTGGTGAACCTAGTCTCTGAGATATTTGTAGTCTTCTGACGCGCGCGTAATATGTCTGTTTCTGAGGGGAGGTAGCCCGGGGAGCCAATTCTCAAAACCTCGGAGAAGAAGCTAAGAAGCATCGGTGAATACGATGATGTGAACTGCCAAAACCAACCGCTCACTATGGCGCACTGTCCATCAAGTAGAAAGAACTTCCATGTTCCTCCAGTACCTCAGGAGTGACGGGATCCTGCCATAGCTGGCTTATCGCGTCTGCAACCTCAGAGCTCAACCCGCTCTTATCGTCGTGGTTGTAATTCATGATTTTGTCCACCAACGCGCAGTTCCCACCTGTCATACATTGAATCTTCAGCTTGTCCATGGCGAGGATGATTGCGCGTGCTGAATCGAGGACGTTCCGGCATATGATAGAACGATAGTGGGCACTTTCCGGCTCTGAGAAACCGATATTGTGAATGATACGCATTTGCTTGACGATAGTTGATTTCCCAAATTCTCCAGAGCCTGAACAACGTAGTTCAGATGATCGTCTGGTAGGTCCTGCAGGTAGATTACTCACCAAGTAGGAGGATCTTGTACTCCTTCTCCAGCTTGCGGTCCTCCTTAAGCTCTCCGTCTATTTCGTCGCTACTATGTTTCTCTGCCTCCCTCGCCAGCTTGAGACCCATATCCCTCTTAATGTGCTTCCCCTCAGTTCCAAAGCGTTCCGAGGAATTGCCATCCGAGACTTGGGTGGGTTCGTGTGAACCGTGGGCCGGAGGACTACTGGTCCGTGGTGGCGGCAGCAAAGACTTTGACTCGACATGATCAATGTTCCAAGTTGTTTTTCGCGCTACCAGAGTTTCTGAGTTAGTACGATCAAGGACTTCGGTTGCCTTGGGCCGAGAACCCGAATCCGCGCTCCAACACACTTCCATGATGTTCCACATCCCGTCGTCGAGCTCAGGGGTTCCCGCAGGTCTCGTAGGACATTTCTCGCTCATGACATGGAGGATCACAGCCGCGTCGTTACCAAGCTCGTGGAAAGGTGGGAGCGTGGTAAAAATCTACCGTATAGTCATCAGCAAGTGACGAGTGTACAGTGAAGAAGAGCTCGAATACCTCATAACAAACGCAGGCGAAAGCGTACACATCGCTTTCTTTGGTAGGGCCTGAACTACCGTCCAAAACCTCCCGTGCAAGCCACCGGGCTGTGCCGGCAGCACGAGTGGTCGACGTGGTCAATTTGAGGGCAAGAGTGTCCGCAATACGAGATAGCCCAAAGTCGCCAATGCAAGCGTGGCCCTCTGGGGTGATGAGGACGTTCAGCTACACAAACAGTATGAGCAGTTTCACAATGAGCAATAAGAATGGTTACTCGCCCCTTTCAGATCCCCATGGACCACCTTCTCCCCGTGTAGATACGCAAGTCCCGCTGCAACATCACAGGCCTATTTGGTCAAGGAACTAAGTATCGAATATCGAATCACTCAATTGACGTACCAGTACGATATGATCAACGTCCACTCTACGGGTGACCTTGAGGTATTGCAAGAGATTACCATTCTCCATCCACGGAGAGATGAGACAGAACTGGCTATTATCTTTCAAGTAGAAACTCCCCAAGAATGGAAGGACATTCCGGTGTTTCAGCTGACGCCACATGATAGCTTCACGGAGATATTCCTGCTCTTCGGATTCATGGAGAGAAACTTTGACGAGCCAAGGGTGACATACCTTGAATAAGGCGTCTAGGTCACTCTTCACATACACCTTTGAAACTTTTAGACACACTAGCTGTTCCTCTGACTCTGATTGCCCGATTATGCCCTTCCATACATCTCCGAACCCCCCAGCGGCGATGGGATGCCTGCCCAGCTTGCGAACATCTTGCAATAACAAACCTTTCGGGTGCAGCCCGGATAGTTTCGAAAGACGGATCATCACCGTGAGTATTGAAGAGCGCAACTGACTATTGACATTCAAATTGGAGTTGTCGGTGAGCTATAACGCGGATAAGTGAGCAATAGAGCCACACAAAAAGCCAGTCGAAGCTCACCTGCTGTAGTTTATCCAACCACTCCTGCGCGTCCTTGCCCGTCTTTCCCAGAAATACTCGCAATTTCTCCTTGTCTCCAAAAATCTCTTCAAGGTATTGAGCTAATTGCTGGTCAGTGAACGACACCATCTCTCCATTGGTCCTTGTCTCCAAAAGCCTCTTGCCAGGGATGTTAAGCCGATTGTTGGTCAGCGAGCGATACCATCTCTTCATTGGCAATGTCTGAGCGCTTAAGCCTTGCAAACGCCGAAATGACTGCGTTGCCAGTGAACGATACTTCTCTCAACAGACATCTGACCGTGGCGCTCGATGGCGGTACATATTGATTAGGTTATGCTATTCCCCAGAGTTCTCCCACGCTTCGGCAACCTCCGTCAGGAGATAGTAGTGATCAACTACGCTCAATCTTCTCTAATCCTTGTACTCGAAAAACTATGTCATTGAAGCCGAGTGAGTGTCAGTGACATTCAAAAGCTGACCACCGAGACCAGACGTACTTTTTTTCTGGGGTTAACTTTCAATGAGCTTAATCCCGGCTGCCAGTGCCAGTTCTTTGCCTCAAAACTATTTTCGCTGACTTACTTATCCCGCTGAAAGAGACACTAAGTCTCTGTTCAGAGTCGTCACGTATGAAGTGGAAATTCGATGAGGAGATCATAGATGGACACCTTACGCTAGGAAGCACTCACTCTTGATTTTGAGTAACAGTTACAGGACATGCAAAAATTGATGTCCCTTCCTAATTTGGAAATATCTCCGACGGCGGTCGACTGTAACTTCTGGTGTGTGTAGTCTAACAGAATGACCGTCGAGACTACACTGATTTTTCCGAGCTCTTAGACCACGATTGAAAGGCTGTAGGAACGAGATTTTTTGAGGTGTACGCCGAGGAGGGGCTTGGAGGAGCGCTTGCGGTGCGCGCGTCGGAGCTATTCCCAAAAAAGGAAGGGACATCAATTTTTCCCGCTACTGTTAAGGAGCTGGGTTTTGACAAAACTGGCAGTTTGCGTTGCCCAGCAGGTATCGATCACCTCTGAACGTGACTTTCTACCCACGCTCCCGGTTTTTTACTCACGATCACGATGTCGACTTACTTGTATTGCGGCCCGACGAACCACCAGTAAACCAAATACCATAGAGGAGTATCTACCATCATGACGACAGCGCTCAGTCCCTGCTCGAATGACCCTGCCCTTGCCCGACTTGTCCTGCTGACGGTTTCCATACCCAAGACCAGTGCCATACATCTGTCATCGCATGGATTGGGCCCGGCACCGTAATTACCACTCGAATTCTTGCCAAAACAGTGCGAGAGACCAAGAGGTGCACCAGCGAAACCAGGGCGATCTGATTGACCGCTGGTCAAACCCGTCAGCTGTGGTGAGGTGCCATCAGGCTGACGGTCGCTGGATCCTTGTTTTTTTTCTGGCGAACTCTTACATACTGATATTGGATAGCGAGTACAGTACAGTATGACTAGAAATAACTATAATTGATCAGTATGAGCACGCTCAATGAGAGGCTGATGAGATGTACCCGGTCTGACCGGCAATGGTCAGATGCGATCAGCCTGACCAACATGACCAGACATGTTCAGCCTGGCCAACATGATCACACACAGTCAATCTGACCGCAATGGTCAGACACGCCCAGCCTAAACGTTGAAACTACATGTATGCTTGCTAGCGAGGCTAAGCGAGCACTCACACACCTTCGAAACACACCACACACGCATAAAGTAACACAATGAAATCTATTATCAGGTCTGTAAGGTTACATGGAACTACGGCTCTACATTTAGAACCTCGCATGGAGCAACATCGCGGTTAGCTTCCATGATACCAATCCTAACAAATCAAGGTTTTAGTCAATTGTATTGATAATATACAAATAGGAGGACGTACCTGGTTAACAGTACTGAGGTTGAAACAGTGGCGGGTCAGGACACTGAGCGTACACCGTGAGGCAGGCTTTGAGGTGGCCGTGAGTTGTCGACAACTAAAACAGGTTGGTCAGCCTTGACGACAGCGGAGTAATGTTGACTAGTGTAGAACCTGATAGAGTCGGCGACTGTGACCACAGTTAC
>JANHQD010003035.1:4284-45511 GCA_024721195.1 Marasmius sp. AFHP31
ACATTTACCGATGGTACAAAGAGGTGAGCTGACAAAAACACACTGGACAACAAGGACGTCAAGACAGGTGACGCTCTCGGTCGTAGGAGGATATGCCGCTTTCGTGGCGAGCTGAACACCGAGCACGAGTAGCAGCGCTGAGCTTTCTGGCGGCCAGTCACGTGACTACTCGGATAAGGGCCGCCCGGCGGCCCGACCCATTGTCAGCTTGCGGCATGTGCCCTTCCCATGTGACAATAGACCATATTCGCAAATCGCTCCTAGGCAGATGGGAACAAAATTTCGGACCTTTCCGAGGGGGGCTAGAAATGCAGTCCATGACGATGACGTCGTAGCTCCTCGCTGAAAAAATGCTAGTCCCATGACGTAGACCTCTTTTCGGACTTTTCCGAGCTGCCCTTCGGTCTGCTCGGAGAGCGCTTGCGAATATGGTCTAATACCGGAGGGGCCGGTGAGCTGTCGGAGCTTGTTGATTTGTTCCCCCCACCACCACCATCCTAACCAACGTTCCTCCTACAGCTCTAGGGATCCTTCCCTCTCTTCCAGCTTTATTTACCCGACTTCTGCAGACCGTCATCAAGTACCCTCTCAACTCTCAAGCTAGGTGCTGGATAATCTGGGTTCTACGTTCAAACTTTGAAGTCGGCGTCTGCTCAGGCTAGGCCCTCGGAGGGAAACACAACTTGATGCGCGCACCAATCGTGCTCTTCCTAACGGCTATTGACTCGTTTCATCTTGAACCAAACCAGTACCTAGTGCCTGGCCGCCCTTGTTGACTGTGACCCCTGACCGTAGCCATCAGCCTGGTCTCGCTGAAGGATTCAAGGCTACGCGCAGGCCCCAGTACCTCGTATACACATATATTGATCATCACTATCTCAATATATTCTCTGTAATATTCATTTTAGATAGACCATCTAGTTTGTATTCCTCTAGCTATTAGCACTTGTCATAAGATATGAAACATTGGTTGATACACTCTATATATGTGTTTTTATGTATTTAAAACATGTATCTCTAGTAACTCGAGCTGGTCTCAGCAACATCAACACCTTGAGTCATTTAAAGAGTGTGGAATCCTGATTACAATGGCGGAGAGTTTGGGGAACCCGGGTATAGTAAGACAATAGTGTAAAACCAACCGTGGACTTCTCGCCGACCTTAGACGGGAATCGGATGAGTAGTCTATACTATTTGGTGTATTCAAAACAGGTATGGTGTGTCGAGCTAACTCGAACCAATAACTATATCAAGAGAAGTATATCGGTCACCCAGCGAGCTTCCTAGTCCTTTCCCGATCAAGCCAAACCACTAAGTAGACACCACGACACTCCGACAATCCAGTCCACTCCTGCCCACAAAAGCTTCGTCCATGTCACATCGAGCATGATCTCGCGGAGGGGGAAGCCATCCTGAGGTAAAGCCAAATATGCGCGGATGTGGCCGAGCGCACCGATACCCACGTATCCTCTCCTCTCTTCGTCCCAAACAACTCCCGAGTGAACAAGTTACGCACGTAGTACCCATTTGGAGGGGCCGAGGGTGTCGCACTTTCCATGTCGCGAGACCTATATAACAACCATCAGTCACTCTCGACATTCCTCATCGCAGCACCAGAATCAGAAGGCCATCACTTACGTCGACTGAGTGTAAAACCCAGAGGAACTTCAGCTTCGGAGTGACTCAGCACCCAACGCACTAGCTGCAGCCGCTATGGACCAGTGAGGTGGGTTGATGGCCGGAATATGTACTAAATGGTGGCGGTTGTGGGTCACAATGTTCATCCTTGATCGGTGTTCTCTTCGAGCGAAATCCGAGTTTGAGAAGGAGTACTGGGTAGAACGGTGGGGAAAAAGGGCAAGGGCGTGGTTGGAAATGTAGCAAATAGAGTGGCATGACTCCGAGGGCTGAGAGACGAGCCTGCGCAATGACTTTCAAAGCCTATAAGCCAACAGGACAAACGTTAGCCATTTCAATGGGTTGAACCTCGCTAGCTCATGCATGAGAGGACTGGAGCTTGAAGCTTGAGCTTGAGCTTGAGTGGGTAATTTGAACGGGAGATCTTGTAGTTGTAAAAGCTCGGATATCATAGGGAATTGCAGTGAGGCCAACCAGCGAATTCTCGTGCGAGTTCCGAGCCGAGCGTTGGGGAAGAGAAAAACTTGACGGCAATCGTCAGGATGCCTTTTTCTGCACAGAGGTATTCGCTAATCTGAGGAGTTGTAAGAGACGTGGCGAAACAGAAAGCAATAAGGAAACGTGCCTCGGTGCCAACCACTTACCATGGGTTCGCTACTTCGCCAAAGGCCCGGGATATAGTAACTAGGTGCTCTGTAAACATAGGTCAACTTCTTGAGACAGATGCCAATATTGAGACTGTTGTCTTCGAGAGTGAACGCAGAGCTTCACGTTGGTGGATGCAGTTATGGTTCAAGCAGGGTTCAAGTCAAGACGGTGCGATCGCGCCCACATTCGGCGCTTTGATCAAAACCATCACGACCAACGACCCGTCTCTACTCTCATCCCTTCTGTAACCTACACGAACATGCGAATATTGCACTGGAATGCCAGAGCTTGGTTGGCACCGTGACTTGGGGACCTGGAAGGTTCATGAAGGCTGCTTGTGAAACTTCCGGTGGGCAGACCTAGGAACGGAAATCACTACTCGAAAAACTGGGACCTCGTAACAGCTGCTTTACCGAAGGAATATCGGTCCTCAGGTGCGTGTTCTGCCTTGCTATGTGCTTAGGTCTCGGAGCTGACACCTTATATTGCAAGCCTGACCCAACTTGAATCTTTGTATCGCAACAATTATACAACCACTTGATGTTGGCTCTCGACGCGTAAACAGGAAGAACCTGGAAGACTCGAAGGAACGTCATATCCGACATGTTACCAGGTAGAGCCAGCATTGGGCCGAGCGACAAAGAACAGAAGAGACGTTTTGAATCGCTGCTAGCGAATCCGGTGGTATGTTTCGTCTTCTCTCATTTTTGTGGTGGCGATGAGTTCTGTTTGCTCAACTGGCTCTTTTCTTTTCGCTGGCACTTGAGGCTAACATCTATCCTATCGGTAGATCATCTTTGAACCAGTCGAATGAAGTCGACGGCACGCACCACCAACGGCATCCTACGATTCATTCATAAATCGCTCGTTCTTCAACTTGCACTACACCTCCAGTAATGCGGACCGGCTTCATCTACCTACCCGTTCCTGGGGATGGGATTCTCCAAACTATCGCATTCCGTGCACCAAGTCCATGGCGGTCACCAACCCAACCGACAACCCTCCTCCCACCCGGCTTGACCCATGGTTTCCACGGCCATAGCTATATTGCGATGGATCCATGAAACTCGATCTGGCCCATGGCCTTGGGAAATTGTTATCTTTGCTTGCAGTCAAGAATCGTCTGGTACTGCGACTCGGAGTGCCATAACTTGACTGGAGCAGGATTCAAAGCCTGAGAGTGGCTAGTGGAACTGTTACAACGATGAAAGGTAGGTATTCTCTCCGCCACCCCGCGTTGTGGTCCAACTTGGCTGACCTCGCGCTGCAGAAGGTCCATGATCTCTCGAGCTCACAAAGACTTGAATCGCATGCTGGCTTTCACACACATACACACTATTTGCTCCCTGTCCCTATACGGTCACGCCGTCCTTATATCTGATCACAATCCATCACATTTATCGCCAATGCACAACCCCCGACTGGCTGGTGACGACGTCTGCCGCTGATACGAGTCTCAGTCTGAGCCAACGCGGGGCTTTTTCATCCTCCTCAAAGGTGGTGGCTATGGCTCATGGGTGTATCCCGACGAGCTCGCTTCTGACTTTGAGCTGAAACTTGAGCTAGTCCACCGAACGCAGCGATGCGTTGATTTGCTTGCAGGAGTGGCGCTCGGATGAGTGCGAGGTGGAAGGGCAAAGTTTGGAGGATGAAGCTAGGCTCAGCAGGGTACGGCGAGACGATATGAATGACGGCGGAAAGTGGGTGGGTAATCGAAGCCCACGACTTCCTTCCAGTCGGGCGAAGAAAGAGTGAGGCATCCCAGATTTCAGTAACAGGAGAGGATCATTCAAGGCAGTGCGAAGAGATCAAGGAGGCCTACCTCTAGGGTATTGGGGATGGGAGAGTCACCTCTGATGGCGGCGGAGAAACCTCCGTCGACATAAGGCATGTCAGTACTACTACCTTGACCTACACTTGTACATATTACGGGCATATAGTAGAGTAGGATGCACTGGCTGGTACCCACACGCTGGATGCAAGCTCCGTGACACTCGGCGGAGCGTTGACACTGATTTTTCCCCCAGTGTTTTGGAGGCACATCTAGTAGGTATACTACCGCTCTCTGCGACAACAACTTCCCTTTCCTTGGAGGCAGTTTTTCCCCGTAAGCAAGCCAGGAGAATTTATATGAAGCCACGAATGGATTCCAGCGCAAGCGATACTGTACATGCATGAATCACGGAGCCAAGACAAAGATCTGATGAGCCCTAAGTCCATCCCTGATCAAGTCGAAAGTTAGCAGCAGACGCCAAAACAATCTGTGACACTTCAGCCTTCAAGGGCCTTCAGAAGCTTCGGCCATGTCGCATTCAGCATAATCTCAGTTACATGAATTCTGTCCAACGGAAGACCCTCTGAGATATACGCCGGTGTCATCACCAGAAAAGCAGACGGAGCCAACAAGCCCCGACCACACTCCCTGCAGAAGGCCAATCTGCCTCGACGTTTGAAACCTGTCTGCAGTTCCGCACGCAGACATCGCTACTGGATTATTGAAAGCACTCGGTAATCCGGCGAGGACGTGGGACGAGGAGGAGTGTCGGGGTTCGGCGGGTTAAGGGTGAGAGGTTGGTTGATGTCTTCAGCTGAATAGATATCATCAACCAGGGGACGAGAGGGGTGCTCAGGCGTTGTAGACAGTGAGAGTAGATTGTGAGAACCCATCCGGTCCCTCTGGTTTAGGGCGAGGATAGAGCGAACGGATGCGGCGTCACTGCAATGAATGTCTGTACCACTCGAGCATAGCTTCCCATCCCCTTCGAAAGAGAACGCCCGGAATGGCGAATGACTCAGGGATTTTAAAGATATTGCGTCCGAAGCGACCAACAGATACGACTAAGGCCGGGCTTGACCAAGGGCGCCTTCAACGTTCAACAACGAAGGTACTTTGAAGGGCATGCATGCCTCGCTACCCTTATGATACTGCAAACAAGTCAGGAGGATGGCAAGGTCGGTGATCGAGCCATAAGCGAGTAAGGGATCCTAACAAAAACCGGGTCAGAATAGAGACGAGACACTAGAACGTATACACTCACCCTACACGCAAAAGTGTTCGACCTGCCCACAACAGACTCTCAGATAGCGACGAGAACGAGCCACGATGCGGCCGGCGTGCACACCTTCCCAACAGGAACACTCTTGGATCCAACTTTGGGAGCCTTGCTGACCACCCGTACACATCAACCCTACACCATCCACGCTATGGTTTCCTCGCTCTTGTATTGTCTCTCGGGAAAGAGATTGTGACCCGTCAACGACGCCGAAACGACTGTAAGAAGCGATGGAGAGGGGTTTGATACCAACGTTGACAAGGCGAACTGAACCGACCTCGGCCTCGTCCAGCCAAACTTGAGATCCACCCCTTCGATGAATGCACGGTGCTGGCATGACGTAGGGGACAAAGACCTTGTGAGGAGCACCGTCGCAGGGCTCTCCGTCGAGAGTGACTGCTATACCGAGCAAGGTCGAGGCAGAAACCCCAGAATGGGAGGTTCTGAGGGGGTTGAGGCTGCCGACGCTATGATTGACACCGGAGATGATACGATTGGTGTTCATAGTCGAGAACATAACAACACGGTCGAGTTCTTTGGTCTTCTCGGACTTGTAGATAACCGTGTGCTCGAGGTGAGTTTGCCTTTCTGTGTCTGGGATCGCGTTTTCGGCGCGTTCTTTCCCATTGGCAGCGATGAAAACAAAAAGAAGGACACGGATCCCAGTAGAGGGAAGGAACTGCTTGCATCGTGTAGCCTTGTCCATCGTGAGCTCAAAATTGGCGTGCCTGTCTGTGCTGATCCGTGCCTAGGGTCTCGTCGGCAAGGTGTCATTCCTAGCTATGTAGCAGTAATATAGTCCCGATACACGTTTTCCTGCTCCCTGAGTGTTTTCTGGGGTCCGAGAGGATTGCTGGAGAAACGACGGAAGAAAAACAAGTGAAGGTGTTCGCGGCGAAGCTAGTTAACAATCTTGTAGGTCTCGCTCGTCAACATGACAGTTCTTGGAATCTTGTAAGATCTAATTAGTCACTTTCTGTACTCGTAGAACAATTCAGACGGCATTTACCTGCAGAACGTTGCACGTAAGATACGATCACAACGGAGTTGACTGCACCGCTCTTGCTGTTCGAACTGCCTCTCGATGGAGAGACTAAGATCACCATACCCTCCATCACGTAGAGGGTTGTAAGAAGCGACGGAGGGAGGGGCTTGATCGCCAACGTGGACAAGGGAATCAGCAAATCGAACCAGATTCAACTTCGTCTGAGTAGTCGAACTTGGGATCGTCGCCTCTGGTGACTGGATAGCGAGGCTCGGGGAGATCGAAGACACCGGACACAAAAGTGTTCTGAGGAACACCGTTAACGAAGGGCTCTCCCTCAAGAATGGCCACTCCAGCGGACAAGGTAGTACCCTCGGAGTGAGAGGCTCTGATGGTGTTGAGAAGGCTGTCGGCGGCATCGTTGATGCCAGAGATGATATTGCTGGAATGCTCGGTCTTCCTAAGTCAGAGAGCATAACAACACAGTCGACTTTGTTGCCCTTCTTGAACTCGCGAATGACCGCCCTGGTAAGCTTGTTCATCCGTGCCTCGACTCACACCGTCGGGGCGCACTTTCGGATTGGCAGCGATGGGGTCGGGAATCGGGATAGTAGGTGAACGGGGGAGAATTGTAGTCAATGCCATGGATAAGGGGCTACTAGGGTTGCAGCTGCAGGGTAAAGCCAAAACCCGCGCGCACCGCATGGCCTTCTCGAATCTCGATCGACATTCTGTATCTCTGATACCCGGTACTATCAATGACGATGGGTTCCTCATCATCCATGCCAGCAACTAGCGAGATATTTGGAGTGAGCCATGGGGAGAGGATCGGAGAGAGGATCGTGGATGTTCTTGCAATCCGAGTTACGGTGGATGTGGGGAGGAGAGGAAACGAATGTAGTTGGGCTTTGAGAACCCTCCTTAGTGTACCAGACAATGTGGTACTCGAAGCTTGATCGTCGTCAATCTGTTGATGTTGTTCAGAAAGATAAAAGAAAGACCGGCGACAGCTCGGAAACTTACCCAGTTTCGAGATGTTCCTCTTGGATTAAATGCGATAGGACCGAGGCATAGCATCCATGAGCTGCATGGCGGCAGTGGTGACCTTTCTTGACAATGGTAAATGCGTCGGTATAGAAGATGATCTCGGACCGCACCACAACGCTATCCAGACGACAAGCAGCGGTGAATCGGAAGGACACATTCGAGCGGACAATTGGGAGATGTTTCACCCCAGGGTACTGTTGATGGTGTTGAGAGCCCGGGTGAAGATCGAGAGCAAGTGGGGAATCGGATACGGGTTGCGATAGCTGAGAGAGCTGAGCTTGTTCGTGCGTGAATGGATACTGACGGGGTTCTAAGAATGTTTGCTGATGGGTTGAGCCAAAAGTTCACGCATACTAGAAGGGGAGTGCCGCTGTTGATAAGTTCCTCGTATTTGAGCGGGGAGCGACAGTCGAGGGTGGTGACGCCGTGTTTCTCGCAGGTATCAGACACCTGAAAGACGGGAGAGAGTGGTGTCTTGCATGCGGGCAGGACCGTCGTTCGACTTTTTCAGCTTCTCGATAAGGAACATCGTGGGCAGAGGGTGGACTGGTCGTGGAAGTCACACCACTTTTGTAGTGAGCAGTGGGGTCTTCGTATCGAGAATAAGTACGAGGTTCGGCGACGTGGAGTCGTCGTTCCACGTCGTTTCTAACGGAGGGGGCCGAGGATGGGCCTGGAATTCATGAAAATCCTCGATCGTCTCTTCACAAACTTGAACCGTCGGGGGATTGTTTGACAATTTTCCCAGCTCGCTGAGAACCGCTTCAGATGCTGTAAGCCTGTAGTGACCCGTGCTGTCGGTATTGTCGTTTGACGCACGAGTCGTCCTCCTCCCACAGCTCCTTTGAAAAATCCTGATCCCGAGTCTCCTCCAAACCTCTCTGTCAGCCCCTTATCCTTCAAACTCTTTGCCCTCCTTGCGTTTGTACGTGTCCTGATGAAGTACTTGTGTAGATGTTCAGTGCGCGAGGCCTTCAAGCTCCAAAGTCGATATCCGGATGTTTTGGATAGCATACGTCATACTAAGGGAAGTAGGAAGTGTCGTGTCTTGAAGATGATACACGAGGAACCAAAACGAGCAAGCGAAAAAAAGCTGCTGCAAGAGACCACCGCCGGAGTCCGGACCGGTGCACTGGCCCATCTTGTTCCGCAACCTCCATGTCGTCCCTGCTGGCCTCTCTCCGCGCCCTTCAAGATTCAAAACAAGCTTATCCATTGCAAAACATCGAAAGATGTTGATATTCAAGCGCTACCTCCCAGAATACTTGAGAACCACCTTCAATTGGCCCTCCAAGACAGCAGTGTTGGCAGGGTTCAAGCCGGGAAAACTGGCGCCCATACTTTGAAGTCAAACCACCATCGCCCTTCCGCTCCATTCCTACTCGGCTTCACATCACCTCCAAGTGAATCACAAGGACGCTTAGACACACCTGTATTTGCGAGAGTTAGGGCTCAGGGATGGGACGGGAACGTTGTAGTTTGATAGTTCTCGCTGGCTGAGAATGGGGGATGCCTCGGCGAGGGTGGGGGTCTGGGTATAGAAGCAAGGCCTCCTCTCACAAGAGGGAGAGTGAATTTTGAAGTTCTAGGATTCAATGGAGAGCCAATCGTGTAACAAGGCGGAAGTCCTATCGTTCTCTCATCTTCGGCCAATCTACGCGCTCGATATCACAGCTGGAATAGCTTTGGGAAGAAACTCGGGTTGATAGGCATGTTTTTCGTGTGCTTTCAAGCTTCATCTAACTTTGGTTCTCCTGACGGAATATCTAGAGTATATATGAACATTGCGCGGAGAGGTTTCATCGAACTCGAGTCGACTGTCACCACGCTGTCGGTAGCTCCTTAACTTGACCTTGTAGTCAACAATGTATGAACTTTTCTACCCAGCATCGTCTTTTGTCCGATCTCAAACTCACCTGTTGTTACATCCTCCAGAACGGACCTAACGGAGGTCACGATCTGTGTCATTTCCAGCCATTACCCGCTCCTGGCGACCCACGTAACGACTCATCCAATCTTGTCAGTCCGCCTGCTACCCAGGCTCTGATTCGCGGATGTCGATAACAAAGATAATTGGGGTCGTCCCACAAGTCACGTAGAGCTTGCTCTTGAATCACGCCTTCAGCAATCCACATCACTATCGTCCCTCCCGGTTATAGGGCTGGGGCTGTTTGAATTGTTTTGCACTCCGTCGTGGTGCTCGTCAACTCGAGCAGTAACTCTCCTCCTATCGGGCAGCGTTGGGGACTCGCGAGATTTCCAGGTGGTGGGTACATTCTGAAGAATCCATCGCTGACTCTCGAATACAACTCGATTGGGCCCTTCGACTCCAGGAACTGGTATGCCGGGAATGCATTGATCTTACTCTCAGGCACCCTGAAGCTAGGAATAGCGCTCGCACGAGTGCGATCGACTAGTTGTCGGAGGAGCGCATGGTGGGGGCTAGAGCTCAAGAGAATCTTTGCCAAAGGCCCGGGATATCGTGACTAGGTCCTCTGTAAACATAGTTCAGCTTCCTAAGCTAGATCCTAAAATCGAGGGTGCTGTCTTTGAGAGTTAATGCAGAGCTTCACATTGTTGGGTGTGGTTGCGGTTCAAGTAGGGCTAAAGTCGAGACGGTGCTAATCTGGAGTCGTTTTAGCGCTCACATTCGGCTTTAATCAAAACGACCACAACCACCAACCCGTCTTTGTTTTCGCCCCTTCTGTAACCTACACAAACGCGCGAATACTCCTCTAGAATGACAGAGCTTGGTGTGTGCCGTGACTTGGGCATCCGGGGAGTTCACGAAGGTTACTCGTGGAACTTCCAGTTAGCAGGCTTAGGAACGAAAATCACTTCTCGAAAGACTCGGACCTTCAACTAACAGCTGCTATTTTGAAGAAATTTTGGCCTTCAGGCGTGTTTCCTGCTTCGCTATGTGCCTAGGGCTCGGAGCTGACATCTTTTATTGCAAGCTTGACCCTCCGATATCCAACTTGAATATCTGTATCGCGACGAATACAGCCATTGGTCCTCGACGCGTAACCAGAGGAAGATTCTGGAAGACCCGGAACGATTTTTTCAACGGTGTCTCCAATATGTTGCTGAGTGGAACAGAGAGGAAATGTTTCAAATCGCCGCCGGCGAATCCAGTGGTGTGTTTCGTTTTCTTTCTCTTTTCTGTGGTGGCATCGAGTTCTATTTGCTCAACTTGCCCTTTTCTTTTTGCTGGCACCCGAGACTAACGTTTACTCTATCAGCAGGTCATTTTTGAATCAGTTGAATGAAGTCGACGGGACACACCACCAACGGCATCCCACGGTTCCTTCAAAGATCGCTCGTTCTTGCACTACACCCCCAGCGATGCGGGCCAGCTTTGTCTACCTACCCGTTCACGCAGCTGGGGTTCTCCGAATTATCTTGCGTTCCGTGCGCCGAGTTGATGACGGTCATTGACCCAATCGCCAGCTCTCCTCCCATCTGGCTCGCCCCATGGTTTTCCTGGCCATGGGTATATCCCGATGTATCCATCAAACTCGACCTGACCCCTCGACTTGGGCAATTGGTATTGCTTGCAATAAAGAATCGTCTGGTACTGCGAATCGGAGTGCCATAGCTCGACTGGGGTAGGATGTAAAGCCTGAGAGAGGCTAACGGAATTGTTTGAATGATGTAAGGCGGGTATT
The DNA here is from genome assembly GCA_024721195.1 of Marasmius sp. AFHP31. Taxonomy (NCBI): domain Eukaryota; kingdom Fungi; phylum Basidiomycota; class Agaricomycetes; order Agaricales; family Marasmiaceae; genus Marasmius; species Marasmius sp. AFHP31. The sequence continues at coordinate 15,324 of JANHQD010003035.1, forward strand.
CTCTCCGCCGCCCCGTGTCGTGGTTCGACTTGACTGACCTCGCACTGCAGAAGGTCTATAATTTCTCGAGCTCACGAATTCTTGCATCGCACGCTGGCTTTCACAGACATACACACTATCTGCTCCCTGTTCTTGTTTATAATCTCAATCCATCACGTTCGTTGCAAATTCACAACCCCGATTCCCTCCGCATCTGGCTGGCGACGAGTCTCAGTTTGAGCCACTGCGAGGCTTTTGCATCTCCTCAAAGTTCACGGCTAGGGTTCATGGCTGTATCTCAACGAGCTCGCTTCTGACTTCGTGATGAACCTTGAACTAGTCCATCAAACGCGGGATGCATTGGTTTTACTTGCAGGGATGGCGTTCGGATGAGTCGGAGGTGCATGGGCAAGGTTTGGAGGATGAAGCTGAAGCTCAGCAGGGTACGGTGAGACTATATCAATGACGGTGCTACCAATGCTGTAGGCAATGCAGATGACCATCGTGATTGTGGACCGCTTGTGGGAGATGTGGAGGGGATATGGTGATGAGGTGATCGTGAGGGTTTTACTTAAGATGGGCTGTGATTGAGATTCCCATCGTACCTTTTTCTCACTGTCCCTCTTCGTTTTCCCCCTGAGAATATGACAAGCGCTTCAAACTTCCACAACGCTCAACACACGAGGATAGGAGACTATGCCAACTTGCAGGCTGTAACTGGTGATCTGACGATTACTCATAACAACTACCACAGTTCGGAGAGAGATCTGGTCACTATAGTAAGTTTCAGTTGAATCATTACCAGTCGCGTTCCCTGACCTTACCTTCAGAACGGAAGGACCATTCGAAGAGTGATTGACGGCGATCTTATTTTTAGACGGTTCCTCTCGTCCAAGGTCTTTTCAATCAACACCGAGCCGGAGGGGGTGTCAACGTCAACAGAATTGCAGGTATTCAAAGTCAAGAAAACGGTACAAACTGCCGAAATAGTTGGGTATCGGGAGAAGTTTACTGCTTGCACTTTTGAGCTAGTTGGGGAGAAGGATCAAGACAAGTTCGTGAAGGTGAGTATTGGTATCTAGACAACGTAGGGTGATCTGACAATCAGCTTCAGGTTGTGAAGAATATCCTTGAGGTGGCGATGTCCCGGCGGTGAGTTGGCGAACCACTCATTCCTCGGTTTTCATAATGGGAAGATGCAGGTCGGCGCTGCTCACTCAAATTTTTGCGGTGGCCGAGTCAGACGCACTGTCATTGATAGTCCACGATGGTAGGTTTTTCGTCGGGATTTTTTTTTCAAAGGTGCTAAAGGACAGCAGAATTGGCGAGTGCAGACGGATTCACCGATCGGTACCGGAACAACTGGATTGTACATTACTACCTTTATTATGCATATGTATGTTCAGTCTTCGAGTTTCCGGTTCCAGCTGAGGACTGTCCTTTAGTCGATTGCGATCCAAACTTTGCGTGACGACGAGACTGTCACATTTCCGGTGAGCTACTAGTTGTTTTTAGTAAAAACTGACTGATAACAGCAAACAGGTCATAGGTCTTTTTGAGCATTGGCTATTCAACCTCAAATGTTTGAGTTGGCATTACGACTTGGCCTCTGTCCTGCTCGATCCACCGAGCGAGGACCTCAAAATATTCCATAATCCACTACCCCCATTTCCCCAAAACACTCTCCCGCAGCTTAACGCCAACGAAATTGTCGCCTGCGTCGAGAAGAGCTTCGGCGATGTTTTATACCTAAGTGCGTCATGGAATCACAGGTGGGGTGGCGACCTGTCAGACTTCGCCCAACCGCGCGGCTTTTTCACTTTTGGGGCCGTCGTCGAAGGCAGCAAGCGTGAAATCCTCGCCTACTTTCCTTCCTTCCCTTCTCCCGAGTGGACTTGCAAGAGCCTCAGACCCAATGTCAAGGCGAATTTCTCTAGTTCAGGTGCGTCCACTGTTCAGCTCCGTCTTCCATTTGCTGACTCGTCCAGTCCCATGGCGAGTTGACATGGCATTTCGCAAGACCGGTCATATCCAAGTTTTCCTAGAACTTAGCTTACGCGTTCCAAAAAAGGACCGCAATCAACTTCGCTGTGCTTATCTCTGCCAGTCTCTCAGCTCTTGGTATGACTCTGATGATGTGAGGGATGTTGGCGAGTACCCTTCACATCTTCCTGTCCTTCTCTGCCTAATATTCTTCCCCTCAGTGTATATTGATCAAGTCGGTTTCTACCTCGAAGGTACCTTGCTTGATGACCCCACGAACCTCCCGGTGCCAGCATACCTCTTTGTACAGCCTATGCCCATCGAATTTATCAACAATGTACCTTGTATTCGCTATCCTTTTCCCGAAAACCTATTCTATTGGTCCCACGATCCGACACAGGGAAGGACGGCCATTGCCGAAGAGGATTGGGGGAGATTTGGGATTCCCGACTTCAGCGTGACAGAATGGATTGGTTCATACTGGAAATGGAATGAGTACGGAACTGTCCGAGAACATCTTCACTCGGGGAACTACGACCTGAATGGGAAACAATATGCTCGTGAACATGGATACCCCGAGTTGATACATGGTGAGTAGCATTTTTCTTTGTATCAACACTACTGACAATTTCCCTGTCAGCCGATCCTCATGATTCCGCCAGGATAGAAGAACTTGCATACTGGAACTTAGAGCCCGAAATCTCTCCCCCATCTTCACTCTCATTTCCTCGGAGTGTATTCTATTGGTCCCATGACCCACAGGGAAGGGATGCCATCTACGAGGAGGATTGGATGACGTTCGGAGCCCCCGGGCTGGCTGCGGAGGAAAGCATGGGTTCCGCGAGGGAAGAGGAGGACTACAACATTGTCTGGGAACATCTCGACCCGAGTAACTACAATCTGGATAGGAGGGAATACATGCACGGGCACGGATACCCCAGGTTAAACGCCGGTGAGTAGCTGTTTCCCCTGGAAGTCAACACTGTATTGATATCGCTTTCGTCAGGTCCAGAGAACGTCTTGGCCAGCCATTTCGAAAGTTCAACCCCTTCCCTTCCATCTGACTTCGGAGGGACGTTGTTCGGTACGGGATTGGCAATAGGAGATATAGAAGCCAATGAAGGTCATCGCTTGGGTTTCCCGGGTGCTTACGGGACATTGGCGTATGACGGCCGATTGTCCTGGATGGAGGACACAACTTTGAGCGAGGCTCAGGCGTCCACCAGTATGATGACTATGGATATGTTGAACGATGGCCTCGGTTGCAGCCCAGGAGACTATGGTGCAGTGTCAGCGAGTTCACCTTATGATCAGTATGGTCTCCTCCCCTCGACTCCATCCCCTTCACAACCGACCTCATCACTTTTGCCATTGTCGGATTTGCCTGGACATCAAGCCAACCCTGTCTCTCCAACCCTCTCACGTTCCTGGACTTCTTTTCAGTCGAGCGAAGAGGAAAGAGAGAGACACTCCGGATTTCAGTGACAGCATCAAACAAGGCAACGCGAAGAGACCAAAGAGGCCTATCTCTAGGGTACTGGGAACGGGATAGTTAGTCACTTGCGAGGCGGCGGAGAAACCTCCGTCGACATAAGGCAAAAGAGTGGTTTCGGGTTCAGTCACTAGCCTACATGGGCGCGTATCATTCTTCTTCTTGACTGGCTCAAATAATACCTATTTTATATATTAGTACCACTACGTTGACCTGCACTTGTATATATTACGTGCATGAAGTAGAATAGGATGCACTGGCTGGTACCCACACACTGGATGCCAGCTGCATAACATTCGGCGGAGCGTCGACACCGATTTTTTCCCAATGCTTTGGCCTTCCTAACGAATGAGTCCCTCAGTTGTCGGATACGGGAAGAAATGTCTGAGTCACAGAGCGGAAGGCACGTCCAGTGGGTATACTATCGCTCTCCACGAGAATAATTTCCCTTTCCTTGGACGCAGTTTTTCCCCGGAAGCAAGCTAGGAGAATCTATATGAAGCCACGAATGGATTTCAGCGCAAGCAATACTGTACATGCATGAATCACAGAGCCAAGAAAAAGCTCCGATGAGGCCTCGGTCCGTTCCTGATCAAGTCGATTAGCAGCAGACGCCACGACAATTCGTTTCACTTCATCTCCAAGGGCCTTCAGAAGCTTCGGCCGTGTTGCATTCAGCGTGATCTCTGTTACATGAATTCTGTCGAGCGGAAGTCTCTCCGGGATACACGCTGGATTCGTCACCAGAGGCAGACGGACCCAACGTGTCCCGACACCCTCGCTCCCTGCAAAAGCCCAATCTGCCTCGACATTTGAAACCCCGTCTGCAGTTCTGCGCGCAGCCATCGCTACTGAATTATTGAAAAGGACTCGGTAATGCGGTGACGACGTGGAAGTGTCGGGATTACGAATAAGATCGAATTTGACCAAGAGCGCCTTCGATGTTCAACAACGAAGGAACTGTGAAGGGCATGCATGCCTCACTACCCTTACGGTACTACAAACGAGTCAAAAAGATGGTAAGGTCGACGATCGAGCCAGTAGCGAGCAAGGAGTCCTAAGAAAAACCGGGTCAGAATAGAGACGAGATACTAGAACGTATACACTCACCCCACACGCAGAGGTGGTCGACCTGCCACCACAACAGACTCTCGAATAGCGGCAAGAACGGATCACGATGCGGCCGGTATGCTCATCTTCGCAACAGGAATACCCTTGGATCCAACCTCGTAAAGCCTTGCTGACCACCCGTGCACATCAACCCTGCACCACCCTCGCTATGTTTTCCTCGCTCTTGAATCGTCTCTCGGGGGAAAGATTGTGACCCGTCGCCGGCGCCGAAATGACTGTAAGAAGCGATGGAGAGGGGTTTGATACCAACGTCGACAAGGCGCCGTGAACCCCTGAGATCCACGCCTTTGATAAATGCACGGTGCTGGGATGACACAGGGGACAAAGATTTTGGGAGGAGTGCCGTCGATGCTGGGCTCTCCGTCGAGAGTGACTGATACAGCGAGCAAGGTTGAGGCAGAAACCCCAGAATGGGAGGTTCTGATGTCGTTGAGGCTGCCGACGGTATGATTGACACCAGAGATGATACGATCGATGTTCATAGTCGAAAACATGATAATGCGGTCGAGTTCTCGGACTTGTAGATGACCGCGTGCTCGAGGTGAGTTTGGCTTTCTGTGCCTGGGATCGCGTTTTCGGCGCGTTCTTTCCCATTAGCAGCGATGAAACCGAAAAGAAGGAGATGCAAGGGAGAGCGTTACGCTCATCAAGGCTTCCCAGTGAAGTGAAGGACCTGCTTGCATCGAGATCGTTGGAGCGAGACATGGGGTGAGCATCAGAGATAGCAGCGTGGGCTCTTTGAAATCCGAGTTACTATTGCAAACGGTGTATGCGCAGAGGAGGGAATGAATGTAGCTGAGCTATCACCTAGAATGCTAGGTAATGTTGTGGTTTCAGCGAGGGCGGTGTTTAACATTTGGGCATCGTCAATCTACAAAATGTGTGTCAGAGATATAGAAACCAGCGGCGGCCGGAGAACTTACCCAGCTTTTTGAGAAATTTCTGGAGCCACGGGCCTGAGGAGTAGGTTGAGCAGCTCATCGATGACAGCGCCAGCGACAGAATGGATGAGAAGGGCAGCTTTGAGGAGAGTGTTGGGCGGGTCGTAGCCAGAGTCACCGTTGATGATGTCAAGGGCGAGGATAAAGATTGAGAGCGATTTGTATTCGGATACGGGCGAGAAAAAATTGAACTCGAGTGTGCGACTGGATGTTGACGTGTTTATAAAAATCATTGCTGATGTGGTTGTAGTAGAGGTCCTCGAGTAATGGAGGGAAGAGTCGTTGTTGGTGAGGTTTTTGTATCTGAGTGAGAGGTTATAGTCGAGTGGAGGATATGAACTTGGTGAGTGCCTTGTATTCGCAAGTAGAAAGATTGCGAAAGGTGGGGTGGACTGGTCGTGGAAGACAGACGGGGTCCAGAATACGAGGTCTGGCGATGGGAGGAGCATTCGGAGATCTGTGCTACCCGGGCTGTTGATGTTCTTGTCGTCGTCCTGCCAGCAGCTCTATCGCTTCATCCTGATCCTAGAATTCTCCTCTGGCCGCTCTACCAACTCCACCTCCTTCAGCTTCTTCGCCTTTCGCGTGTCTGTATGTTTCTTCCTTATGCAAGTACTTATGGAGGCGTTTGGGGTGCGAAGCCTCCAAAAGTTGATATCCGATTGGGTTGAATCAACTGCCGTGACATGCTGAGTGAAGAGTGTATCCTGCCCTTTGGGGACACGGACGGCAAAAGAAGTTGATCCAGAACACGGGTGATGAACGCATGGAACAAAACGGTTTAGCGCTCGGACAGTTCAACGTCGCCAGACCGGCGTACCAACGGCACCTTGTTTCGCAGCCCCCATGCTCTACCACTGGCCTCTCTCCTCACCCCTCAATTCGAAACGAGCTTTCTATCGGCAGCCCCAAAAGTATATAAATCTTGAAAACTACCCCTCAGAACCCTTGACCTCTACCCTCACCAAGACCTCTCACTCCGTCTCGCCGCTTGCTTCGGTTTCCGGAATACAAGTAACTTGGCATTCGAGAAATTCAGCATGCTCCAAAGCTCTCCAAGTGCTATATGTAATCAATTCTCGGAAGCCTGTGGGCTGTCAATAGGCCGAAGGTTGTACAGCAACAGTACACTACCTTGATTCCGCGAAAATCGCCTACCCAAACGAATATTGTTCATTCCAGACGTTCACAAGTAGTTCTGAAACCTACTTAGAGAAGGTGCCGGAAGGGTGAGCGAGGCTGAGGGTGGGCTCTAGAGGTTTCAGTTCGGCCGGATCGTCCATTCGAGGTATTGTCCTTTTGTGCGTTTCAGAGCTTCTTCACTTTTGGTTCTCGCTGACAGAATACCTAGAACATATATACATATCTCCATATGATTGTCTGGAGAGGACCCGTTGTGCTTGTAGTATCAACTGCCGCCACAGACTCTCGCTCGGATTCGATGTATCGACGTATCTGCCAACGTGATTCTCCGCCCTATTTCTGACGTACTCCCCTGGCCCGTCCTATCAGCCGGAAGAGATCTGGGAAATCATCAGTCGCGTCCGTTCCCCTTACTCACGACCTACCCAACCACCCATCAGATTTCATCGACCTGGTTTTGCCGCCTAGGCACACCGATCCCAACGATACGCGTCCCACCATGCACGAAATGATGAAAATTGCACTACGCCTCCAGAAACACGAATGGACATCGTTTGCCTACGCGTTCTTAGGGCTGGGACTATTCAAGTCATATTGTACACCTTGTGTCCGGCTTCTGGCGTTGACCAGCTCGTAAAATTCCAACTCCAATTCGATGATGACTTCGAATCGCTACAAGAGTCTGTGTTTGCGGTCGCGGGTATAGACCAACGGAACCATCTCTGGTCCTTGAATCAAACTCGATCTGGCGCACCGACTGCGAGAATCACTGTTCCGAGAGTCCGTTGATTTCACCTGCAACGCAGCGACTGAAAGGAAGCCGCGAGTAAGAGTGTGATCGGAGGGGTTGGTGGAGAAGTGTGGGTTAGAGTTTGAAGACTACAGCTTGAGAGAGACCAACGAGACTTTCTGAGCGACGGATAGTGGGTGGACAACAGGTATCTCTTTTACCTTTCCCCACGGACCATGTCATCCACGCTGGGTTTCGGGATGATTGTGCGAGTAAAGTAAAGTAGTGGTAACATTTGCGTGGTGCCAGCTAACATTTCCTCAGGAAACTACTTCCTTACAAGTGTTCGATCACCCTCCGTTTCCCAGAGGTTGTTCAAGTCGTAAATGAAAACAAGCAAGGAGTAGATGGTATGTCCGGCATGATTGGCTTCGTTTGAACATATACACTCTTTACTTCGGGACTGGACCCTTCGGAAGATCCAGCGGGGAGCAGTTCGCGTAAATTCGATTTTCGTAGTTGGTATGCAAAATTTTAGCAATCTGCCAATGCTAACCTATCGAGTCAAGCCCTTCATCAAGCTTGAGCCCGACATACACCAAGAACGTTTATCATGAAGACAATGCTTAGCGCGAGGAGGCTCGCGTGCGGGGTTCACCCTGGCCCCTGGGAAAACTAGCGCCCACATCTTGAACTCAAACCGCCATCGACTCGGTATCTACCCTTGGTCACACTCGCACATCACGCATAACCGACTTTATCCACTATTTAGTTGCTTTCAACTCGAATCGAACGCTTTTGGCTCCGCAAGGAATTTCGTGTATCTTGAGGATTTCCAAGCACGGCCGCGGCCCGCCGTCGTCGCAACATCGAGATTCGAGGGCTCTCATTCGCTGAAATGAGAGATTTGGCGGGACGGCAATGATCGGGACTTGGGTACAAGGGTAAGCCCTTTTCTCTCTAGAGTCATCGTCGAAGATTTGATTTAATAGGGAGGTTCCTGAGCCAAGTTTTGCTGCAAATCAGGGAGCTTTCGTCGGTCTCTTACTCTCAGTCAACCTCATTACTCGACTACCACCCAGAATGGTGTACTACGACGAGCGTGAGGGCTCTGGCTCGATTTCCGGTTTTAGGGCTGCATCCGGTCAACAGCTATAGTGTTTGTGGGTTCAAAAGTTTTGCCATTTTCTGATTCTTGCTGATAGAATATGTAGACTATCCATACAGTTGTCTGGAGGAACACTGTCGAACCTGAGTCGACTGTCACCAAAGACTTCCACTCGGACAGTCTAGGATCGCCTGTGTGAATTAAAAAACAAGCCGGCGAATAATCATTATTGAGGCAAAGCCACTGGTTGAACAGATCGTCGCACTCACGAGGAGTTGCACATTGATATCTATTGAGTGATGTCGTTGAGATCCGAGTTACCGATGCAACGGTGGATGCGGGGAGGAGGAAGAATGAAGTTGGGCTTTGTGCGCCCTCCTTGGTGCACCAGACAATGTGGTACTCCACGCTCGATCGTCGTCAATCTGTTGATGTATATCAAAAAGATGAAAGAAAGACCGGCGACAGCTCGGAAACTTACCTAGTGTCGAGATGTTTCTTTGGGTTGAGTGCGATAGGGCCGAGACATAGGATGGCATGAGCTGCATGTTGGCGGTGGTGACTTTACTTGACGATGGTGAATGTGTTGGTATGCGAGATGTTCTCGGACTTCACCACAACGCTTTCCGGACGACGAGCAGCGGTGGGGTAAGTAGGAAGGACACCTTCCAGCGGAAAGTTGGGCGGTGTTCAACTACAGAGTACCGTTGATGGTGCTGAGAACCCAGATAAAGATCAAGAGCGAGTGAGGATTGCGATGGATAAGGGAGGAGCTGACATGCTGACATGCTGACATGCTTCTAAGAACGTTCGCTGATGTAGTTGTGCCAAAAGCCCTCGCATACCTTCGGGGAGTGCCGCTGCTGATGAGTTCTTTGTTTTGTATTGAGCAAGGAGTGAAAGTCGAGGTTGTTGACGCCATGTTTCTCGCAGGTATCGGATAGTTGGAGAACGGGAGAGGGAATGGTTTCTTGCACCCTTGAGCAGGACCGTCGTTCGACTTCTTCAGATTCTCAGTAAGGAACATCATGAGCAGGGGGTGTATCCGTTGTGAAAGACATCATTTTGTAGTGAGGGGTCTTCATATTGAAAATCCGAGGTTCAGCGACGTGACTTTGTCCTTATCACGTCGTTTGTAACGGAAGGTGCTGAGGATGGGCCTGGGATTCTTGCGGTGAGTCTCTTCACAGACTCTAATGGCCGGAAGGAGTACTTGACGAGTTCACAGTTCCAGTTGCAGTCGGCTGAGGACCATTTCGGGTTCTAACTTCTGTAAGCCTCAGGCGACCCGAGCCATCGATATTGGTCTTGTCGTTGAACGTGTAAGTCGTCTTCCCGCAGCTCCTTTGATACATCCTAATCCTGAGTCTCCCCAAAACTTCTCTGTCAGCCCTTATCCTTCAGCTACTTCGCCCTTCTCGCGTTTGTACGTGTCCTCACGAAGTGTTTGTAGAGATGTTCGGTGCGTGAGGCCTTCAAGCTCCAAACTCGATATCCGGATGATTTGGATAGCATACGTCATGCTAAGTGAAGTACCGAGTGTCTTGAAGGGATGGTACACGAGAAACCAAAAAGAGAAAGTGAAGAAAAGCTAAGCAAGAGTGGTGAGCGCGGGAAGAACGTCGAACGAGTACCCACCATCAGAGTCCGGACCGGTACGCGGTACGGCCCATCTTATTCCGCAACCTCGATGTCCTCCCGCCTCTCCGCGCCCTTCATCTCAAAACAAGCTGAAAACATCAAAAGCCATCGATACCTAAGCGCTACTTCCAGAATACTTGAAACTCACTTTTGATTGGCCCTCCAAGACAGCAGTGCGCGAGCATTTGGCAGGGTTCATGCCGGGAAAACGCGCCCTCGAAGTCAAACCACCATCATCCTTCCACTCAGTTTCTACCCGGCCTCGCACGCTCTAGTATTACCTCCAAGTGAACTTCAAAAATGCTCAGGCACGACTGTATCCACGAGAGTTAGGAGGTCACCCACGAGTAGGGATTTCCTCGAGCTGCCCTTCATCCGATTCGGAGTAATTATCTTTTGGCCAGCAGGAAAAAAGTTAACTCGCTGGAAGCCTCATGCCAGCCGCTGTCTCGAATGAAATTGAATCTCGAGGTATGGAATTTGATTTGCTATGTGCGTGAACGTTCGGGCTGACAACTTTTTTCTTCTGGTTAGTTTGATCGTCCAACTTGAATCTCTGTACCTTTGTGTCAGGTGCAATCGCTACACCAAACACGTCGGTTCCCGCGCATAGCCAGAGAGAACATACCGAAGGGTCTTAGACTGTGAACCGCGATACTCTTGTCAGATAGAGCAGATACCAGTGAGGATGTAATCATCGCCAGCAAATCCAACGGTGCGTTTCGGTTTCGTTTGAAGTAGCTGAGTATTGTCGACAACCCACGACCAGTACCAGTCCATGATTCATGCAGAGATCACTCGCTCTTGCACAATGCCTTTGATAACGCAGATTGGTGTTGTTCACCTACCCGTTCCTCTTGGAGCTGGGGTAGAGCTGATAGCGGTCATCAAGCTTGCCAAGTTCCAACCATTCTCCTCCCATCCGACTCACCCCATCCATCGTTTTACCCGCCTTGGATATATCCCAATGAATTCATTCCCGACCTTCGATCTGGCCCGTCGCCTTGGGGAACTGTTGTTTTTGTTTCGCAGTAGAGAATTGGCTGGTACTGCGACTCAGAGGATCATAGCTCGCCCGGCGAGCCGTGAAAGGGTAGGATGTAAAGCCTGAGAGTGGCTAGAAACATTGTTTGAATGATTAAGGGTGAGTTTTGTCCCCGCGTCATGACACAACCTTGACTGACTCTGTGGTGCAGAAAGTCCGTATTTTCTTGAGCTCACAATGCGTTGGACTGCACGCTGGCTTTCACACACATACACACACTTTGCTCTCTGTCCTTATACGGTCATGCTGTCGTTCATACTCGTAATCTATCGCAATCTATCGCATTCGTCATTATCAACAGGCCGCTGTGTATATGAACTCGCGAATTGACACCCCCGATTCTCTTCCTATCGACGACATCTACTACTGATACGGCTGATACGAGTCCCAGTCTGGGTTATCACGAGACTCCTGGATGCCGTTCATGGTTATGGACCGTGGACCCGTAGGCGTATCCCGACGAGCCCGCTTTTGGGTCGAAACTTGCCCTGGCCCGCCGAACGCGGGTACTCGTTGGTTTTGTTTGCAAGAGTAGTGCTCGTATGAGTGCGAGGTGCGCAGGAGTGAGGACTGTGGGCTGAAGCTCAATGAATGTATGGCGATGCTATGAACAGCATTGGAAAGGCGGGTGGGTAATTGAAGCCCACGGCACCATCGATGCTGTAGACAAAGCGTGATGGTCATCGTGATGGTGGACCACTCATGGGAGATATGGAGGAGATATGTTTTTCATGCAGGTCATGAGGGGGATGGGATAGTTCCACTTAAGGCGGACGCTGTTTGACGTCCCCCCATCACTACTCAAGCTCCCTTCTCACTGCGTCTCTGCCTTCGTCTCTGGGAACATGTCAATTCCTTCAAACTTCCGCAACGCTCAACACACGACGATAGGAGACCATGCCAACTTGCAGGCCGTAGCTGGCAATTTGACGATTACTCACAACCACCACGCCCCGGAGAGAGATCTGATTACTATAGTAAGTGTTAGTTGGGTCATTATCAGTCGCGATCCCTGATCTTACCTTCAGAACGGAAGGACGATTCGCAGAGTTATTGACGGGGACATCATTCTTCGACGGCTCCTCTCGTCCAAGGTCCTATCGATTGGCATCGAGCCTGAGGGGACGTCAACGTCAACAGAATTGCAGGTATTCAAGGTCAAGAAAACTGTACAAACGGCCAGATTACATGGACGCCGGGGAAAGTTTACTGCTACTACTTTTGAGCTGATTGATGAGAAGGATCGAGACAAGTTTGTGAAGGTGAGGATCAGTATTCGAATAGAGGGGAAAGATCTGACCATCAGTTCTAGCTCGTTAAGAATGTCCTGGAGGCTGTGATGTGCCAGCGGTGAGTTGGCATGGCATACACCTGTTGGCCGTTATAATGAGATAGTGCAGGTCGACACTACTTACTCAAATCTTTGCGGTGGCCGAGTCGAATGGATTGACATTGATAGCTCACGATGGTAGGTTTTTCGTCGGTATTTTCGTTGTAGGTGCTAAGGGACAGTAGAACTCGCAAATACACGGGCAGTCACTGATCGGTATGGGAACAACTTGATTGTAATGTACTATCTGATTTATACATATGTATGTTCAATCTTTGAGCCTTTTGGTCTTGCTGAGCAGTGTCTTTTAGTTTGTTACGATGGATTCTTTGCGCGACGACGAGACTGTTAGATTTCCGGTGAGCTAGCTATTTTTAGTATTGACTGACTAATAACGGCAAACAGGTTACGAGTCGTATGGGGGAGGATTGGCTGTTCAACGTCAAATCTTTGACTTGGCAGTATGACCCGGCTTCTGTCCTCCTCAATCCACCCAGCGAACGAGACCTCGCACCATTCCACGATCCACTAACCCCACTTCGCCAAGAAACCCTTCCACGACTTGACACTGCTGAAATCGTCGCCTGTGTCGAGAGAAGCTTCGGCGATGTTTTGCATCTACTTGCACTATATGGAACAGGGTGGTGCTGTGACCTTTCGAATTTCGCCCAACATCGCCTTTTGACTTTCGGGGCTGTCTTCAGCTACAAACGTGGAATCCTTGCCTACCTTCCCTCCATCCCTTCCCCCGAGCGGTATTGCAAGAGCCGCAGCCCCAACCTCAAAGCGAGTTATTCTAGCTCAGGTATGTCCACTGCTCGACTCCATCTTCCAGTTTCTGACTTGTTTAGTCCCGGCATGGCGAGTCGATTTGACATTTTGCAAGACCGGTCATACCCAAGTCACCCTCTATTTCGGCTGGTGCATGCCAGAGAAACACCGCAATCAACTTCGTTGCGCGTACCTCTGCCAGTCCCTCAGTTTTTACAGTAACTCTGATGATGTGAGGCATGTTTGTAAGTGTCCCCTCACATCTTCCTTGTTTCTTCTGTCTGATGCATTGTTCCCGTTAGTTTTTATTGATGAAATTGGGTTCTCCCTCGAGGGAGCTTTCCCTGATGACCTCACCACCCGTTTGAAACCACTATACCTCTTCATCCCGCCTCTACCATCCGACATTATCAACAATACGCATCGCATACGCTATCCACTACCGAAAAACCTATTCTACTGGTCCCATGACCCGCAGGGAAGGACTGCCGTTGTTGAGGAGGACTGGGAGAAATTTGGGATCCCCAAATTGAGAGTGCAGGGATGGTTTGGTTCGAGTTGGGAAAAGCACCTTTATGCCTATGTCCAACATCATCTTCGATCAGGAGGCTATGAACTAGATGGGAAACAATACGCTCGGGACCATGGGTACCCCGAATTGATACATGGTGCGTAGCTTTTTTCTTCCCTGAATCAACACCACTGACACTCATTCTCAGCCAATCCTCACGCTACTGTCGGGCTAAAAGACCCCAAAATATCTCCCTCACAACTCGCATCCCCCTCGACCTCTCCACTTGATTTCTTGCACCTGATTGCCTCATTTGGTGGGAGGTTGGAAGGCAGTTTGTCAAAATTCGCTTTACACGGCATCCTGACATTTGGGACGGTTGTTGACTACCGCGATCACAAAATCCTTGCTTACCTCTCTTCCAGTCCTTCTCCCGAATGGTTTTGCCAGAGCCTCACCCCTGACGTCAAAGCAATTTGCTCCAGCTCAGGTATGTCCGTCTATTGTTCTCATTTTCAACCAGGCTGCTGACTGCTGACTATATCAGTCCCTTGGCGAGTCGATCTCTTGTACCACAAAGCTGGCAATATGCGAGTAATCCTCGAGCTTGGCTTGCGCATTCCAGAGGATGTCCGCAATCAATTTGGAGCAGCCTACCTTTGCCGGTCCCTTCCATTCTGTGACGTCTCCGATGATGCAAGCCACGTCGGTACGTGTCCTTCGACAATTTCTTGCTTCCCTCTCCTGACTATTCCGTCCACTTAGTCTATGTTGACCAAGTCGGGTTCCGCCTCAAAGGGACCTTCCTCGAGGAGCCCGCACAATGTGCGCCTCCAGCATATCTATTCGTCCCGCCTCTCCGCACAAAACTTATCAACGACATGTGCTGCGTCCCTTTCCCCAAGAGCGTATTTTATTGGTCCCACGACCCGCAGGGAAGGGACGCCATCGCTGAAGAGGATTGGGCAACATTTGGGATCCCCGAGTTGACCGTGGAGGAATGGATTGGTTGCAGCTGGGAAGAAGAGGATTACACGGCCGTCTGGGAACATCTTGACTCACTAAACCTTGATCTAGATGGGAGGGACTATGCACACAAACACATATACCCCGAGTTGATACGAGGCAAGTAGTTTTGCTCCTCTCGAAGTCGAGACTACACTGACATTATTTTTTTCCTTAGGTGATCCTCACGCTATCGAAGACGGTATACATTCGGACTCGGAGCTCAGGTATCCTTCTTCACCTTCTCATTCACAACCCACATCCCCATTGCATGGTGCGTAGCATTTTTCTTCTGCGGATCAACACTACTGACACTCATCCTCAGCCGATCTTCACGATACCGCCATGACAGAAGGGATCATGTACTCGGACTCGGCCCGTGAAGTCTCTCGCTCACCTTTACCACTCCCATTTCCCTCAACATCTTCACTTGCGGAAGCATCTTCGAAATGTGATACGGATCATGAAAATACACCGGCTCAATCGGAGACTCACTGGGCCAAACCTATCTTTATCAAGTGGT
This sequence comes from Marasmius sp. AFHP31, assembly GCA_024721195.1. Taxonomy (NCBI): domain Eukaryota; kingdom Fungi; phylum Basidiomycota; class Agaricomycetes; order Agaricales; family Marasmiaceae; genus Marasmius; species Marasmius sp. AFHP31. Next base: position 30,657 of record JANHQD010003035.1, read on the forward strand.
GTACGTGCATTTTGCTGTTTATATGCATATTTCGTGGGTCTGACGCATAATCTTTGAATTTTAGACAACTCGGTCTTGAAGACTCTGGCCGAGGGTGACGCCTTAGACCATTCCGTGGTTGCATGCTAGTTTACTGCTTGAAATTGTATTCTCTTCCGTGTATCATCAAGACCAATTGATATGTATTCAGGTATATCTAGGCAAAGTCGGACGGACAGTCTACGTAGTCATTCCAGCGGTGGATATGAAAGAACTCTTGTACACCAGCACCGAATTACGGTTTAATCCAGAGCGGGCAACCACGTTTTGATGAAGTCGTCACGGTCGACGTCGGTTGTTCACCACCCTCGCATCTGCAAGCTCTTGCGCCCATAAGAGTTTCCCCACGAGTCAGTACGCCATCGGAGAACGACAACTGGAATCCGCGATAGCTAGATAAGTCGTGGCCCTCGCCCACTGACATTGAAACGGGGGAATGCCTTGACTTCAGGTGAAGTACAACCAAGCGATGTAGTGAATAGTTTTCAATCCCGACATTGTACCGGGCATCTCGCCCAAAGACACATATCAACGGACAACCTTTGGGTTACACGCACGGACTCGGCGGCAAAGCGTTGTACGCTCTATACCTGCACTCATCCAACCAGCCGCCGTCAACTTCGACACCGTCCGACACTTTTAAGGAGGGTCCAAGAGTGTTGCGCTAGCTGTTAAGACTCTCGGCAATGTCGTGTCCTAGAGGAATGGAGGTTAGCGACCAGAAAATACCATGGACAAAGGAAATGCACACCAGGCTTGGTAAAAGGACGACGGCGACAAAAAGATCAGGCGGGTTCCTCGCTGCCCTTGCTGTACTGCACACAAGTCAAGCGCTCATTGAAGATGTTGGGGTCGACAATCAAGGGAGTCACTAGTAGGGAATCTTGATTAGAGCCACGTCAGAATCGAGAAGATGAGATACTAGAACATCAACAACTCACCTCGCACGCACGAATGTTCGACCTAGGATATCCTCGAATGATACTCGTTGACGACTCTCTCCAAATCGCTGGCGGTGGAAACATACTTGGTGGCAACGATGTGGTCGGAGGGGTGCTCATCCTTTCCGACAGAGACACCCTTGGACCCAACCTCGGGGCACCTCAAAGACCGATCCACGTCAGAGTTGAGCACGCTGCTCTCGCTGATTCCCTTTGAGATTGAATTGTCTCTCGGCGAAGAGTTGTGGTCATCGCACACCCATTACCCAGACGGTCGTAGGCGCCGACATATTTGACTGCCAGCAGTGACAAGGGAATCGGCGAAAACCAGCTTCAACGCGGATTGACCGGACTTGACTTGGATTTGCGGCCTCCAATGACCTCAATGAGTGTTCAGCGAGGTCAATGACGCCTGGCATGAAGGCGTTCTGAGGGACACAGCTGGCCCCCTCGAAATCGTGATAGTGAACAAAATCGAAGTAGAAACCTTGGAGTGGGAGGTTCCAACGGCGTCGAGACTGGGCGGTCTCGTTGGGACCAAGGGTGATCTCGCTATGGCGTTCGGTGATCCTAGCCCAGAACACGACGGCGCGGTTCGGTTCTGACGCCGTCCTTCTTGATCCACCCTGACATGTTCGAGGTGAGGTTGCTTCAAACCACGATGTCGGTGTGTACTTCATAGTTCGTAGCGAGGAAGTCGGGGTAATAGATGGATGGGAGAGGCTTCCGAATCATGGCCAATGCCATATGAAGGACAACTGGGGTTGCAGGTCAAAGCCAAAAACCTGCGTGCACTGCATTGCCTTGGCCTTTGTATATCGACCGATTGTCGTCAATCTGTTGATATGTATCAGAAAGACGGAATAAAGCCCAGCGACAGCTCAGAAACTTACCCAGTTTTCAAGATGTTCCTCTTGTTTTTGGCATAGGATCAATGAGCATGCACGTCGGCGACGGTGACCTTGGTACTGGACGGTGATAAATGTGTCGGTATACGAGATGTTCTCAAACCGCACTACAACGCTATAAGGATGACGAGCAGCGGTGGGGTGAATGGGAAGGACATCTTCGAGCGGAGAGTTGGGCGTCTTTAACCCCAGAGTACCGTTGACGGTGTTGAGAGCCCATATAAAGATCAAGAGTGAGTGAGGAATCGGTACGGGTTTTCATGAATGAGGGAGGAGCTGAGCTTATTCGAGCGCGACTGGATGCTGACGGGTTTCTAGGGATGTTTGCTGATGCAGTTGTGCCAAAAGTCCTTGCATACTAGAGGAAACGCGGCTCTCGGTGAGTTCCTCGTATTTGAGCAAGAAGTGATGGTCGAGGTTGTTAACGTCGTGTTTTTCGCAGGGGGAGAGAGTGGTGTCTTGCATGCGAGCAGGACCATCGTTCGACTTTTTCAGCTTCTCGGTAAGGAACATCGCGGGCGGAGGGTGGACTGGTTGTGGTAGTCACACCACTGTAGTGAGTGGTGGGGTCTTCGTATCGAGAATAAGTACGAGGTTCGGCGACGTGGAGTCGTCGTTCCACGTCGTTTCTAACGGAGGGGGCCGAGGATGGGCCTGGAATTCATGAAAATCCTCGATCGTCTCTTCACAAACTTGAACCGTCGGGGGCTTGTTTGACAATTTTCCCAGCTCGCTGAGAACCGCTTCAGATGCTGTAAGCCTGTAGTGACCCGTGCTGTCGGTATTGTCGTTTGACACGCGAGTCGTCCTCCTCCCACAGCTCCTTTGAAAAATCCTGATCCCGAGTCTCCTCCAAATTTCTCTGTCAGCCCCCTATCCTTCAAACTCTTCGCCCTCCTTGCGTTTGTACGTGTCCTGATAAAGTACTTGTAGAGGTCTTCGGTGCGCGAGGCCTTCAAGCACCAAAGTCGATATCCGGATGGTTTAGATAGCATACGTCATGCTAAGGGAAGTAGGAAGTGTCGTGTCTTGAAAGATGATACATGAGGAACCAAAAAGAGAAAGCGAAAAGTAGCTAAGCAAGAGATCGCCGCCGGAGTTCGGACCGGTGCACTGGCCCATCTTGTTCCGCAACCTCCATGTCGTCCCCGCCGGCCTCTCCGCGCCCTTCAAGACTCAAAAAACGCTTATGTAGTGGAGAACATCAAAAGCTATCGATACTCGAGTGCCATCTGTCGGAATACCTGAAAACTACCTTCAATTGGCCCTCTAAGACAGCAGTGCGCGGGCGTTTAGCAGGGTTCAAGCCGAGAAAACTGGCGCCCATACTTTGAAGTTAAACCACCATCGCCCTTTCAATCCGTTTCTACCTGGCCTCACACACTCTCATATCACCTCGAAGTAAACTTCAAGGACACTTAGGCACGACCGTATTCGCGAGAGCTTGGGCTCAGCGTTCAGGGATGGGACGGGAGCGGCTGGCTGGAAATGGGGGATGCCTCTACAAGAGTAGGGGTCTGGGTATAGCAGCAAGGCCTCCTCTCATTAGAGAGAGAGTACATCTTTGAGCTCTGGGTATCAATGGAGAGCTGATCTTGTAACACGCAGGAAGCTCCATTGTTCTCCTACCTTCGGCCAATCTGCCTGCTCAAAATATCACGGCTCGGAATGGCTGTGGATGGAGACTCTGGTTGATAGGCATTGTTTTGGTGTGTTTCAGAGCTTCATTTACCTTTGGTTCTTGCTGACGGAATATCTACAGTATATATGGTGGTTGTGCGGAGAGGTTTTGTTGAACTCGAGTCGACTGTCACCACAAACGTTTCACAGCTGTCGGTAGCTTCTGAACTTGACCTCATAGTCAACAATCTATCGATTCGTCTACCCAAATTGTCCTTCGTTTCGTCTCAAACTCGCTTGCTATCACATCCTCCAGAACGGACCTGGTGGAGATCACGACACATGTCATTTCCAGTCATTCCTCGCTCCTGGTGACCTTCGTAAAGACTCGTCTAATTCTATCAGTTCGCCTGCTACTACCCAGCCTCCAATTCGCCCATGTCGATAACAAAGATGATTGGCTTTCTCCCACAAGTCACGAAGAGCTCACTCTCAAACAACGCCTTCAGCTATTCGCATTACTCTTGTCCACCCCTCCCGATTGTAGGGTTGGGGCGTGACTGTCTGAGCTATTTTATTTTGCTTTCCATGATGACGCTCGTCAACTCGAACAGCAACTCCTCCCACCCGGTTATCCATTGGGGACTTGTGAGATTTCCAGGTGGTGGGTATATTCCGAAGAATCCATCGCTGACTCTCGAATTTAACTCAATTGAGCCCTTCGACTCCAGGAGCTGGTATGCCGGGAATCCATTGATCTTACTCTCAGGCACCCTGAGGCGAGGATTAGCGCTCGCACGAGTACGATCGACTAGTCGGAGGAGGTGCGAGTCGTGGAGGCTGGAACTCAAGAGAGTGTCTGAGCAACGGAGACTCGGAGTGGGCGGGTGATAAGTGTCTCTCCTTCCCATTCGCTTTCTCCGCATGTATGTTTCTTTTGCCCATCACCGGTGCCACGCAAAATTGCGACCGGGATCACTGATGTTGTAGACGATGGACGATGTACTCCCTGTGTGACGCTGGAGCGCTCATGGGAGATACGGAGGGGATACAGTCTCGTGCAGATCATGATGCGGCTGCGGCGAGACTCTCGCTCAAGGTTGGTTGTGTTTGATTCGTCCGTCATTGCCTCACCGTTCGTCTCTCATTCCTCTCTTTTCCCGTTCCTTCTTCGAAAGAGAACGCCTGCCATGGCGGATGACTAAGGAGTTTCAAGGATATCGCGTTGACTGGGAACCTGAACGGCATGTCTGTATTCACCACTTTGAATCCTATCCTAACACAGGAAGCTACCTCCTTTCGTCGTTTCTAAGTCGGCGACGCTCTCCAGTTGACGGTGCGACTTTCAACAACACACCGTCCTTTCAAGTCCCTCTGTCTAATTTGAAACCAACGGCTGCTGGTACGTGAAATACCACGAAGTGATAACCATTCCAAGACTGGAAGAACGCGGGGATGATGAGTGCGTCAAGCCAACGTACAAACTGGGGCAAACGGCATTTACTTGATTCCGTATGCGCTCAGAACCATTGCGGATGATTCACTGTCCAACTCGCTGGCAGGTTTCATTACTGAAGGTGCATCGCTGTCAGCAGTAACGGGCGACTGCCCGAAGAGGTCATGTTAGCATCAATACATAAAAGGAAAGTTGGCGCTACATTCACAATACCTGTCAGAGCACCGAAGAATAACATCGCACACCAGGTTATAGTGCCTTGTGGACCCTCGGTCCATGCTGAGTCCCGTCTGTAGCCGGTGAGGCGATCTGAAGGGTAGTGTTGAAGGCCGAAACAGGTCGCGGCGATGGCCCATGACATCCGGCCTTGAGCGCTTGAGCACTGACGCTCCTTCAACCGAGCTGTCGTGTTTTGAGGAGACCTTGTAGGTAGGGTACCCGAGGGCCGGTAGCACGTTCTTGATCAGAGGTGAGGTAGGGGTCGGGAACGTAGGGAATAGAGGGATGACTCCGAGGTCCTTTCAATAGCGTTGGAAGCCTGTGAGCTGATAGGTCGAACATTGACTATCTTTCAGGATGAAACAAAAAAGCGGAGCTGAAGTTTGAGCTTGAGTAGGCGACTTTGAACGAGAGACCTTGAAATTGTGACAAGCGAGGGCTGGCCGTCAAGTTCTCGTGAGCATTCCGAGGAGGACGTTGGGCGAAGAGAACACTGGAAGGCATTCTTTGAACTTCAGTTGGTGGGCTGTTTCCGCACCCACGTCCCAGAGCATTTGCCAACCTGACGTGTCATAAGAAATGTGTCGAGAATCAAAAAAGAGACTAGAAAGCATGCCTCAGCGGGCTTCTAATGCCCTCAAGGACCCAGAGCTCCATGTTGGTGCCCTGGTCGTGCCATGGTGGGTGCAGTTCAACTCGGGTTCAACTCGAGACGGTGATCTGCCGCTTTAGCGCCGGTGCTCGACTCTGACCGGAAACCACCACGACCAACCGTCAATGTCCCGTTTCTATCGCTATGCCTCCCACAATCCACATGAACACGTGAAAAACTGCTTCAGAATATCGAAACCTGCCAGTTGGTCGACGCCGTGATTCACCCATCCGAAGGTTACTCGTGAGTGGTGATTTCCTTGACCTGCCCTTCATACGATTCGGAGTAATACAACTTTTGCCCAGCGGGGATAGAGCTAACTCACCGGAACCCTCATGCCAGCCGCTATCTTGAACAAAAACGGATGGCGAGGTATGTATTGCTTTGCTATGTGCGTGAAGGTTCGGGCTGACAACTTTTCTTTCTGGTTAGTTTGATTGTCCAATGTCTGTACCTTCGTGACAAGTCCAATCACTGTATCATATGCGTCAGTTTTCGCGCATAGCCAGAGAGAACACAGCGAAGTTTCTTCGAACGTGAACCGCGACACTCTTGCCAGATAGAGCAGATACCAGTGAGAATTTAACCATTGCTAGCAAATCCAACGGTGCGCCTTGGTTTCGTTTTCTCTGGTTTCTGGTTCCTGTGGCCCCGCGGTGGGCTCGTTACAATCGCCCTGTCATTCAGCTTGTTCATTACTTTTCGCTAGCTCTCGAAGCTGACACCTATTTTGATAGTGGATTCGTTTTGGAAGCAGCTGAATATTGTCGACAACCCACGACTAGTACCATCCCAATTCCTATGATTCATGCAGTGATCACTCGCTCTTCGACACGTTTGACAACGCAGATTGGTGTTGTTTACCTACCTGTTCCTCCTGGAGCTGGGGTAGAGTTGATAGCGGTCATCGAGCCTGCCAGGTTCTAACAGTTTTCCTCCCATGCGACTCGCCCTATTGTTTTACCCGCCGTGGGTATGTCCCGATGAATCCATTCCCGACCCTCGATCTGGCACGTCGACTTGGGGAACTACTGTTTTTGTTCGCAGTAGAGAATTGCCTGGTATTGCGACTCAGAGTGTCATGGAAAGAGTAGGATGTAAAGCCCGGGAGTGGCTAGCGGAAGTGTTTGAAGGATAGAAGGTGGGTATTCCCGCGTCGTGGTCCAACCTCGACTGACTCTGTGCTGCAAAAAGTCCATACTTTCTCGAGCTCACGATGTATTGGATCGCACGTTGGCTTTCACACAGATACACACTCTTTGCTCCCTTTTCTCATACGGTCATGCTGTCGTTTTGTATATTCTTAATCTATCACATTCGTCATTACCAACAGGACGCCGTGTTTACGAAATCGCAACCCTACACCTCTGACTCTCTTCCTGTCGACGACATCTGGTACTGGCACGAGTCCCAGTCCGGGTTACCACGAGACTTTTGGATGCCGTTCAGGTACGGACTGTGGAGTGTAAGTATATCCCGACGAGCCCGCTTTTGGATCTCAAACAAAACTTGACCTGGCCCATTGAACGCGGATACTCGTTGATTTTGCTTGCAAGAGTAGTGCTCGTATGAGTGAGGATTCGGAGGCTGAAGCTAAAGCTCAGCGAAAATATGGTGAGATCATGAACAGCATTGGAAAGGCGGGTGGGTAATCGAAGCCCACGGCACCATGGATGCTGTAGACAAAGCGTGATGGTCATCGTGATGGTGGACCACTCATGGGAGATATGGAGGGGATATGTTTTCCGTGCAGGTCATGAGGTGGATGGGATGGTTCCACTTAAGGCAGACGCTGTTTGACATTCCCCATCACCGCCCCAAGCTCCCTTCTCACTGTGTCTCTTCCTTTGCCCCCCGGGAACATGTCAATTCCTTCAAACTTCTGTAACGCTCAACACACGACGATAGGAGATGATGCTAACTTCTATGCCGCGGCTCGTGATTTGACGATCACTCACAACCACCACGCCCCGGAGAGAGATCTGATGACTATAGTAAGCGTTGGTTGGGTTGCTATCAGTCGCAATCCCTGATCTTACCTTCAGAACGGAAGGACGATTCGCAGTGTTATTGACGGGGATATCATTCTTCGACGGCTCCTCTCGTCCAAAGTCCTACTGATCAGCATCGAGCCTGAGGGAACGTCAACGTCAACAGAGTCACAGGTTTATCAAGTCAAGAAAACCGTACAAACGGCCAAAATCATCGGACGCCGGGAGAAGTTTACTGCTATTACTTTTGAGCTAGTCAATGAGAAGGATCGAGACAAGTTTGTGAGGGTGAGGATTAGTATTCGAATAAAAGGAAAGGAATTGACAATCAGTTCTAGTTTGTGAAGAATGTCCTTGAGGCTGCGATGTGCCAGCGGTGAGTTGGGATGCCATAGACCTGTTGGCTGTATAATGAGGTATTATAGGTCAACACTACTCACTCAAATCTTTGCGGTGGCCAAGTCGAATGCATTGACAATGATAGCTCACGATGGTAGGTTTTTTGTCGGTATTTTCGTTGTAGGTGCTAAGGAACAGTAGAATTGACGAATGGACAAGAGCTCGTTGAGCGGTATTGGAAAAACTCGAGTGTAATTTACTATCTTAGTTATGCATGCGTATGTTCAATTTTTGAGCTTTTTGGCCCTACTGAGGAATGTCTTTTAGACGGTTACAATAGAATCTTTGCGCGACGACGAGAGTGTTGGATTTCCGGTGAGCTAGCTATTTTTAGCATTGACTGACTAATAACGGCAAACAGATTACGAGTCGTGACGAGGATTGGCTGTTCAACGTCAAATGTTTGACTTGGCAGTATGACCCGGCTTCTGTCCTCCTCAATCCACCCAGCGAACAAGACCTCAGATCATTCCTCAATCTATCAACCCCACTTCGCCAAGAAACCCTTCCACGACTCAACACCACTGAGATTGTCGCCTGCATCGAGACAAGCTTCGGCGATGTTTTACATCTACTTGCACCATTTGGAAGAAGGTGGAACCATGACCTATCAGATTTTGCTCGGCGTGGTCTTTTGACTTTCGGGGCCGTCATCAACTACAACAAACGTGGAATCCTCGCTCACTTTCCTTCCATCCCTTCTCCCGAGTGGTTTTGCAAGAGCCGCAGCCCCGACCTCAAAGCGAGTTTTTCTAGCTCAGGTACGTTCGCCATTCGACTCCATCTTCCAGTTTCTGACTTGTTTAGTTCCATGGCGAGTCGATTTGGCATTTCGCAAGACCAGCAATATCCAAGTCTTCCTCCATTTCGGCTGGTGCATACCACAGAAGCATCGCAATCAACTTTGCTGTGCTTATCTCTGCCAGTCCCTCAGTTTTTGTGATGACTCTGATGATGTGAGGGAAGTTTGTAAGTGTCCCCTCGCATTTTTCTGGTTTCTTCTGTCTAATACATTCTTCCTGTTAGGTTTTATCAATGAAATTGGATTCCGGCTTAAGGGAACTTTCCCTGATAACCCCACCACACGTTCGACACCAGCATACCTCTTCGTCCCGCCCCTACCAACTGAGGTTATCAACAACACGCGTTGCATACGCTATCCACTACCGAAAAACCTATTTTACTGGTCCCACGACCCGCAGGGAAGGACTGCCGTTGTTGAGGAGGACTGGAAGAAATTCGGGATCCCCAAATTGAGCGTGAAGGGATGGATAGGTTCAGGTTGGAAAGAGCGTCGTTATGCCTATGTCCAAGATCATCTTCGATCAGGAGGCTATGAACTAGATGGGAAACAATACGCTCGTGACCATGGCTACCCTGAATTGATACTTGGTGCGTACTACGTAGCTTTTTTCTTCCCTGTTTCAACACCACTGACACTTATTCTCAGCCGATCCTGGCGATAATGCCATAGAAGAGATCATTTACTCGGACGACTCAGACTCAGACTCCAAATGCTCAGAGTCAGGTCTCAAAACCTTCAACTCAGACTTCAAAAACTCAGGCTCAGACCATCAAGTTTCTCCCTCACATTCACTCCCACCTCCTTCGCCATCTTCACTCGCAGAAGCACCTACGAAATCCGTTACAGAACATGAAGATGCCAAACCGGCTCAACCAGTGTCTCACTGGGCCAGACCCATTTTCGTCAAGTGGTGTACGTCTGTCTCGAAACACACGTGTATCGCTCCAGTCTGATGCATGATTTTCAGACAACTCAGTCCTGGCCACTCTGGCGGAAGCTGACGGATTAGATCATTCCATCGTTGCATGCTAGTTCAAACTTGACGTTTTGTGTACTCTCGCCGTTTTTCCCTATGCAATTGATATGTATGCATGAAATAGATGGGATTCACATGTGTATCAATACAGTACCATTACAGCGGTGTATTTGAAAAAGAAGAGTAATATTTCGTGTACTCGGCGAACTTCCTAGTTCTTTCCTGATCAAGCCAAACCACTGGGTAGACCCGCAACAACACAGTCCACTCCTGCCTCCAGAAGCTTCGTCCATGTCGCATTAAGCATGATCTCGCGGACGAGAAAGCCATCTTGAGGTAACGCCAAATCTGCGCAGGTGTGGTTAATGGGTACCGATACCCACGTATCGTGTCTTCGTCCCAAACGACTCCCGAGTGAACAAGTTGTGCGCAGTGTTCAATAAGATTTTGGAACCGCGGACTGGCTCGGGGTGGGGGTCCTTCGAGCCGGCAACGAATGGCCTTTCGTTCTTGTGGTATGTAGTACCCATTTGGAGAGGCCGAGGGTGTCATACTTTCCACGTCGCGAGACCTGTATGAAAACCATCGGTCAGTCTCAGAATCGGAAGACCATCACCTGTGACAAGCGAGCACAAACTTCAAAGAAACTTGAGCATCGGGGTGCGTGTACATGTTGATTAGGTACCCAAAGCTCAGGCTGGAGTCACCATGAACGAGTGAAGTGACGTGAAAGGGAGTGCTAATGGCCGGAACGTGTACTAGATGGTCGTGGTCGTGGGTCACGGCGTCCATCCCTGGTTGGTACCCTCTTTGAACAAGATCCCGGGTTTGAGGAGGAAGGCTGGATCGAACAGCGCTGAACGGAGGCAAGGGTGTGATTGGGATGTAGGAGATGGAGCGGTATGACTCCGAGAGCTAAGTGCTGAGCGCCGAACCTGTACAATGGCTTCGAAAACCCATAAGCTAACAGGACGAACACCGAACATCACGGCTCGCTGGCTTGCGCATGAAAGGACCGACGCTTGAAGCTTGGGTTTGAGCTCGAGTGGACAAATTCGAACAGGAGATCTTGAAGTTTTGATAAAGTTGGACGTCATAGTGAATTCTGGCGAAGCCAGCCAGCGAATTCTCGTGCGAGTTCTGAGCAGAGTGTTGGGGGAAGAGAAAAATTTGACAGAAATCGTGAGGAGGTCTATTTCTGCACGCAGGCACCCGCTCGTATGAGGAGCTGTAAGAAACACATTGAGACAGAAAGCAATAAGGAAATGTACCTCGGTGAACGCGTACTATTCAGAGTTCGCTACCTCACTAAAAGTTAAAAGCCGAGGATTTGGTGACCAAGTCCCCTGTAGCCCTTGATTCAGCTTCTTGAAGCCAGAGATTGACATTGAGGCTACCGTCTTCGGGAGTGATTGAAGAGCTTCACGTTTGTGGGTGTGGTTGCGGTTCAAGCAGTCGCGTTCTGCCACTTTAGCGCCCATATTCGGCTTTGATCAAAACCACCACGGCCAACGACCCGTCTCTATTCCCATCCCTCCTGTAACCTACACGAACACGCGAATACCGCTTTGGAATGTTGGAGCCTGGTCAGCACCGTGACTTGGGGACCTGGAAGGTTCACGAACGCTGCTCATGAAACTTCCGGTTAGTAGGCCTAGGAACGGAAGTCACTCCTCGAAAGACTCGGACCTGAGTCATAACATCTGCTATATCAAAGAATATCGGTCTTCAGGTGCATCTCCTGCCTCGCTATGTGCTCGGGACTCGTTCTGACGTGAGCTTGGCCCTTCAATGCCCAACTTGATAGTTGGATCTCTGTATCGCGGCAAATATAACCACTTGCATGTTGGCTCTCGACGCGTAACTAGAAGAAGATTCTGGAAGACCCGGAGCGACACTTTGAACGGTGTCTTCAATGCGTCGCGTCGCTGGGTAAAGCAAATGTTCGGCCAAACGACAAGAACAGAGAGGAAATGTTTCGAATCGCCGCTGGCGAATCCGGTGGTATGTTTTGATTTTCTTTCTCTTTTTTGTGATAGCATCGAATTCTATCTGCTCAACTCGCTCTTTTCTTTTTGCTGGCACTTGAGGCTAACATCTATCCTATCGGTAGGTCATTTTTGAATCAGTCGAACGTAGTTGACGGCACACACCAACGGCATCATTCAAAGATCGCTCGTTCTTGCACTACACCTCCAGCAATACGGACCGCCTTCGTCTACCTACCCGTTTCTGGATCTGGCGTTCTCCGAATTATCGTGCGTTCCGTGCGCCACTATCGCTTCAATCGCCAGCTCTCCTCCCATCCGACTCACCTTATCATCCTCCCGGTCATGGGTACGTGCCCATAAAGTCATTCCTGGCCCTCGAAATGAACCCGATCTGGCACATCGACCTGGATAATTGCTATTTTCGCTCGCGGTAGAGACTGCAACTCCGAGTGTCATATTTTGGCTGGCAGAATCGTAGGATGTAAAGCCTGAGAGTGGCTAGCGGAATTGTTCGATCAACCGAAGGCAAGTTTCCTCCCTGCATCGGGGTCTAACCTTGCCTGACCTCGTACTGCAGAAGGTCAATAATCTCTCGAGCTCACGAAACCCTGGATCGCGCGCTGAACTTAACACACATACACACAGTCTTCTTGATCCCTGTGCTTATACGGTTAAACTGTTCTTATTTATTCTTTGTATCCATCGCATCCGTCATAACAACAGACCGCTATGTTCACGAACTCGCGAATTTACACCTGGGACTCCATTCCCATCCGGGTGGTGACAACTGGTACGAGTTCTGGTCTTGGTTATTTCATTCGCCGTCATTGCTATCCTCGTCGTCGGTGGCCCCTGTACTCTCAATACTCCTCACCTTCCTTCGCCTCTCCCTTCTGTCAACAACGTTCAATTCTCCGCCAGCTTCAAATCCTCTAGCCCAAGCCCGGTCCCAAACGACGTTGCTCTGGATATGGCCCCCCTTCCCAGCCAACCAGGATGACAGCTTATGGCCCGCCGTAGACGAGTACAAGACTGGCCTCGGACTGACTTGCAAGGACCCGGAAGTCGTTCGACGGATGAATATGGTCGCCCCGCACACTATATGGACGACGACTTCTTCGAGTTTGCTCCTCCTCGTGATGGTCACGTCAAGGGTGTCGAGTTTGAAGGAGTTGTTACTGGACGACGATGGTATGGACGCCAGCTCCAACTCTGGGTTGTTGTCTTCTCTTGGCTACTGGGAATCGATGGGCGACTCGGAGCGGGAGTTTGGGTGGAGGACGGAATACGTATTACGGAGACGATAGTTGGTTGCTTGATAGGCCACTTTACAAGGAAAAGGAGAAGAAGTCGGTCTGGAGGAGGGTGAGGTCGGGGATGAAGAAGAAAGTGTCGAGAAGGTGTTTCTGAATCGCTTGGTTTCTCTGGCTCTCTGTGGTGCTCTCAAACCTGACTAGACTTGCTCGTCCTCTCTATGGCTCTTGGACTCTCCGGAACACTGCATACTTCCCTCTGGTCTCTAGGCACTGGATATACCCTTGGCCTGCGGCAGTTCTCCTGCTGCGGTATTCCCTACTTGGATACCCTTTCTCTGCATGGTGTTCATCAGATACCCTAATAATCTTCTTCCGCATCGTATGCCTTACGGGCTATAGGTGTTGTCTGACCCTTTTGTTGTCCTTTCTCTCTTTGCATTCTCTCTTGTGCATGGATACCCGGCTTCTCCTTTGGCGATGGTCAATCGATGGTTGATACCCCGATGCTGGTCCGGACGCTCCCCGAATAATTCGATACCCACAGACACCCTAGTTTTCCGTAGAATGCCACGACTAGCAGTTCAGAGCTAGCTGACGGTGGCCGACTGAGATCGAGGTGAGCATCACAATCTTGTGTTCGGAGACTGTAGGCTGACTTCTCTGCACGATGGTTGAGGGTCTTGTGGGAGTTGAAGCTCGCGCTCAGCTTGTGCGTTGCCATACCGTAATTATTACCAGCCGCAATGTAAAGTGTAGATATATATTATCGAGTATCGGACTGGGTCCACATTGGTCTTTGGTCTCTGAATCCGCTCAAGACCTGGTGGCAACCTTGAGCAGTGAGATGAACGCAGCTCGTCTGGCGCCAATAAGGGACGCCCAATCGCCGATCGGGTCGTGATTCTCAGGATATCCTGCATGGAAGCCTTGGACACGAACTCTCAACCAATATTGGCCAGAACGAAATATATTCGAGCAAAAAGAGAAAAGCAAAAGGCGGGGACAGCTGGCACATAGCCAACATCCTCAACTTGTGCTCCTCGATTTCGAGGAATGCACCGCGAAATGCTAACCTTCCATGTGCCAGCTATCCCCGCAGTCAAATCACGGACGAAGAAGCTACTGATAGAAAACGTTTTGATTGTGTTACGCTGGCGTGCAGGTCGTGAATATTATGCGCTATCAGTACTTAATTTCTCATTCGTCGTCGAGCCGCAGTCCACCAGAAGGCCGAGGTTGCTTCCCCGCCAGAGATCGACATAACAGGAACGACCCAGGGTTGCAAAACGAGGGGGGTCTCCGCCCACCAATTCAGTCATCCCGCGGTTCTTTGTCTTTCTTTTCTCCATGTGGCATGGGTTGATGGTGCGATGGGTGTCGGTGCACAGCCGCGATGCGAATGTATACACTGAACACTGATCAGTCAATCGCAGTGCAATGTTGAACAATGCTATTTTGTTCCGTAGAACGTAGAACGTAGACCGTACATCGTACATGTACAGCTAGGAAGGACAGGTTTTTCAAACCCAGGCAAACACACTTTTCGCGGCGAGGAACGCTACCCCTCCTCCGCCTACAAACATCGCGGCGCAACGGGTTGCA
>JANHQD010003036.1:0-22372 GCA_024721195.1 Marasmius sp. AFHP31
TCTACGTCTCGCCTCTAACTCTCTATCAACTCTCCTGGTAAGTAGTAGTTGTAGTAATGTAGTAGTCCACTGCGCTAGGCGTCATGCTGGCTCTACAGGTTATGGGCCCCGGTTAGCCCTACTACATTGACGAGCGCCGTGATGGCTGCTGTCAACAACGAGCGCCCTTGTGGCTGCTGTTGCTAGTCGATGACGAGCGCCCTCACAGGCTGCTGTCAATGGCTAACTAGGCTACGCCTGTACATGCCATCGACCTCTTCATTGAGTGTTCGATTTATGGCATTGATGTATCGTCCTTCGACGACATCGGATCTTACGGATCCAGTGCTCATCATTGAGCATAGCGCCCATCATGGCTGCTTACCCTGTGTTTTGATTAGACGCATGCTGATGCTGTCTTTTCACAGATCCAAACCCAAACCTTTCGATCAATATGCTCGATCTCCAGAAATACTTTGGAAAGAACCTCTTCAACAGCCGTGACTTCCTACAGGTCTATGAGCCTGCGATGGAAGGTGTCTCCAAGGCCGAAGGCCTCTGGGAAAACTTAACCGGTGAAGACAAGGACATTCCTCCTCCTGAGGACACTGTCACCACCGAAACTGTCGGTTCTGGCCCTCAGGCCGCTACTCGCGATGTAACCACCCCTCCTACCGCGTCGGAAATAGCCGAGTGGAACGCTAAGTGTGCTCCTTGGAAGAAGGATAGCAACATGTTGAAGGGATTCATGCAGCTCACCATGACACGTGAGACGTACATTCCTATCAAAGACATGACGGCCGCTGATGCCTGGGACTATCTCAAAGAAACCTACGGCAGGCCTACCCTCTCCAACATCTATGGGGATTTCCTTAAAGCCGCTACCTTCACCATCGATCAGAACAATCCCCTCGGCTCCATTGCTAAACTCCGCACCTACTTCGAGCGTCTTGATGCTGTCGATGTCATCATTCCCGAGCTTGTCAAAGCTCTCATCCTTGTGCAGGCCATTCCAAAGGTCTGGGAAGCTGCCGCTTCCAAGTGTCTCCATGACTTCTATCATGAGGATGATCCGAAGACCGACCAAGAGCGAAAAGATGCCGACCCTGGGAGAAAACCAGCCCTTACCCTCAACCGCGTCCAAGACGCCATCATGGTCAAATATGAGCGGTTAAACCCTCAGTTCGCCGGTCGACTCACTGCAGTCAAACGCGGTGGGACCAACGCTCCCTCGTTCCAGCAGCAGCAGCGCCCTCACCCTCCACAGCGTCAACAACAGCGTGGGCAGCAGCAGCAGCAAAACAATCAGCAGCAGCGTGCTCCTCCTTCGAACCAAGACAAGGGTAAGAAGAAGAAGCAGCAGCAGCGAGGCACGCGTGGTGGCATTGACAGGGATGCTGGCAACTCTGGTGGCAATCGCGGTGGCAACCGCCCTCAAGGTCATTCGCACTTTGCCTCCGTGGCAAGTACCATCACCCCTCCCTTCTCCTCCGTCACGAAGCGCAAAGATCGAGTCGCATTGAATGCGATCGAGCAGTCTCTCCGTGCTGAGATCGCATTGGAGAACACCTACCCTCTCCCGACTAGTCGCGATCCATGGGCAGGTTATGTTCCTCCGAGCACTTGGGACGAAACTTATCCCGATCTCAACTACAAGGCTGCTACGCGCCTCCCCTCTAGCCGTGCTAGGGGATCACCTCCTCCTGCAACCTTCAAAGGTTTCTGGGACGAATCATGCGACAGCACTCTCGCCCCTCCTCCTCCAGCGAAAAAGAAGAACCCTGCCAACATGCAGAAGTTCACAGGTTTCAAACCTTCGGAGTCAGTCTTTGAAGATGTTCGTGAATCTCGCTCACTTGCTGACAGAATCGGTGTTCCCAAGACGGCGCGGTACCTCAAACCGCTCGAGGATGTCGTGGTGACCGAAGCCCGCCGCTCAGACCAACTGGCGAGCAAGGCCCGCACCTCCCTCCAGGAACGCATTGGCGCTGTCGCGTCCTCGTCCAAGCGTACTCTGGAGGACGATGACGGACCCGGATACAGCTCTTCTTCTTCTTCTAAACGTTCTCGTAGCGTTGGTCCTGATGAAGTTGATGAGGATGTAGACATGGGAGATGGTAATGACCTAAATTCTCTATTCGGTGATGATGTTGACGACGACATTGCCGAAGCTGCAGGGGTAGAAGAGGACGTTCCGGACAACGTTTCTCTTGGATCTTTCTATGATGACCCGTTAGTTCCTTATCTTGATCTGTTACCCAACACTGATACCACTTCACAGCGTTGCTCTCGATTAGTTTCTATCAGTAGCCGCTTTCGTAGTCGTGGTAGTGACCTGGAGTCACTTATACATTATACTTATGTGTTGAACAATCATTTCGTTGGCTGTACTCAGTGTAAGGGAATGAAGTCCAGTAGCACACAGGGCTGGCTATTAGATTCCGGTGCTTCATCACACTTTACTCATGATATGAATGACTTTGCTGATTATCAGCCCCTCGATAATGGTTCAATGGTTAATACTGCCGATAAGAACAACCCTATACAAATAAAGGGTAAAGGAACTGTCTTCATCAAACATAGTGTCAAAGGACAAGACGGGAAAATGTCAGAGCGTATTTCGCGTCTCTATCCTGTCTATTACATACCTCAGTTGGATATACGACTACTATCCTTGGGTGAGTTCCTTCAAGATGGACTTTCAATTCGTGGAAACGCGAAGAAGTTAGCCTTCTACTCATCACAGCGAAATCAATCGCTTGTTTGCTATCCTCATATGCCTGGTCAAACCATTTATTGGGTCTACTCGCGGAAAGCTTCTGCTGAGAGTTTACTGGCCAAGTCTATCATTTACAACGTTGACTACGACATTGAGCACAGGCGTTTTGGACATCCTTCGGATAAAGCCCTGAATAAAGCTCGGAAACATACACAGAATTTCCCACTTGACCTGAAAATGCGCACCAGTAAGACTCCTCTTTGTCGTGGTTGTGCTGAAGGCAAGATGCATGAGAAATCGTTTCCCAACTCTAAGTCTCGAGCTGCTAAACCGTTTGACCTCATTCATTTGGATCTGAAGCAGTTTCCGGTTGAATCATATCACCGGTACAAGTACTACATCTCTTTCGTTGATGACTGCACTTCACATGCATGGTCTACTCTCCTACGTCGCAAATCCGATGCCCTGGAAGCGCTTAGGCACTTCATTGCTATGGTGAAAACACAATTCGACGCCAACATCAAGCAATGGATGTCGGATGAAGGGGGAGAATACAAAGGCGACGAATATGCTTTACTGAAAGAGCATGGGATCGCAGTTGCACAGAGCGTACCATACACTCCTCAACAGAATGGTCGCGCTGAACAATTCAACAGGACAATCACTGAGAAGGCTCAGGCTCTTCGCTTTGAAGCTTGTATGCCTCAGTCCTGGTGGGAATTTTGTCACCAACATGCCGTCCACCTCTACAATCGCACTCCTGTGCAATGTTTAGGTTGGAAAACTCCGTTTGAGATGCTGTACGGAAAGGCACCGGATGTTTTACACTTCCGAGTTATGGGTTGTGCAGCCTATGTCTTCATACCCGACGACAAACGTACCAATAAGCTAGCACCTCGCTCTGAGTTGATGACCTTCATCGGTTATCAAGAAGGGATGAAAGGATTTCTCTTCATGCGAAGCAACAACTCTATTTTCAAAGGTACTACTGCACTGTTTGATGAGACTCTGTATCCCAGATGTCCTGATGCATAAACTCATGGCGTAACACCAGTGGATGGTGAACGTTTTACTTTGGGTGAAAATCCCAACATTCCTTCGGAAGACAATGACTCTGATGATAGTATGGACGATACTCCGTCACGAAATCTCAGAAGTCGCTCCCGAAACCTTCAAAAGAGACCAGAGCCTCCAGTTGACAAACCTGCAGGTAGCCCTAAACAGGCTGAAGAACAACCATTACCTCCATCTGGTCCTCCGTCGCCTACAGGCGAAGCCGACGTCCCTGCACCTCCACCTCAACCAGCGGCGGAAGGTCCACATCGATCTTCGAGGCTTTGGACGGGTACTACGCAACCTGGTAGTATATTCGGTGAAAGACGGAACCCGAATAAACCCTCACAAATTGTTCGCGACTTAGAGAACAAAAAATCTTGGAGAAAGATCACTGGTGACATCGCACCGTCACATAAAGTTGATCATCCTGGCTCATCGAAGTCCAGGAAAGGCAAAGGTGGTAAAAAGGGTGTGATTCCTGGTCCACTTCCGCCTCTGCCTGCTCCAAACCCAAGTGGAAGCACTGAGTCGCAAAAAGGGGGTGAAAGCGTAGTCGAAAGGCTTACCCATGAAGGGGGAGTAGGATTCGTGATTTACTTGTTGAACAATGCCGTTCCAGTACACAATTCGCTTCCAACGTCCGATATTCCTGAATTAGCGAACATCAGAGAATGGACACTCCGTGATATTATGAAGTTGCCTGAAGCGCAACAGAAGGAATGGAAGGCTGCTTGCCGCGAAGAACTTGAGGCACTTCGCAAGCGCAAGGTCTTCGAATTATGCGACCTTCCTAAAGGACGCAAAGCCATCAGAAATAGATGGGTCTTCGACGTTAAAACTAACGGTCGTAAGAAAGCAAGGCTTGTTGCCAAAGGTTTCTCTCAAGTCGAAGGAATTGACTTTGACGAAATCTTCTCACCAGTCGTTCGTTTTGAGACTGTTTGAATGATGCTTGCTCTTGCAGCGCTCAAAGACTGGTACATCACTTCGGTTGATGTTAAGAACGCCTTCCTTTATGGCGATCTCGCTGAGGAGATATACATGGAGCAACCTGAAGGCTTCAAAGTCAAGGGCTCAGAACGTAAGGTATTACGCCTGCGTCGTGCATTATATGGACTAAAGCAAGCTGCCCTTGAATGGTGGTGAACCCTTAGCTCGTCCATGGAAGTATTGGGCTTCAAACGCCTAACTTCTGATGCTGGACTCTTCATCTGCAAAGATAAGAAGAGTGGTGAAGTTGTGTATGCGATCATTTACGTTGACGATGCACTCTTCATGGGTCCTAACAAAGCCTTTGTTGACAAGAAGAAAGCCGAGTTCATGGCTCGATGGGAATCCCGAGATCAAGGCGATGTCGAAGAGTTCCTTCGTATGCGCATTCGCCGAGAAGGCAGAAAGATCTTGATTGACCAACAGGACTATTTACAGAAAGTCCTTGAACGTTTTGGCATGCAGGATGCAAAGTTTGCTACCACACCGCTTCCTGCAGGCTATGTGCCAATGCCTAACGATGGTCCAGTCAATCCAGCTATTCGTGCCAAGTTCCAGTCTGTAATTGGATCGCTTCTGTACATCATGCTGGGCACACGTCCTGACATTGCCTACGCTGTTACAAAGCTTTCTCAGTTCTCTGCAAATCCGACCAAGGAGCATCTCGATAAAGCTCTCTACATCTGCCGCTATCTCGCTGGCACAAAGGATTATACCCTCACCTATGATGGTAATTCCGATGGAGGTCTCCTTACATTTACAGACTCTGACTGGGCTGCTGATCCTGTCAAGCGACGTTCAATCACTGGCTATTTCTTCAAGTTAGCAGGTGGCATCTTCTGTTGGCAATCGCACGCCCAGAAGACTGTGGCACTCTCTTCCACTGAGGCTGAGTATATGGCACTGTCAGATTGCAGTCGTCAAGCTTCCTGGATTAGATCGCTACTCTCTGAACTTGGAATCGACTTAGGTCCTATTCCAATCTGCGGTGATAATCAAGGCTCAATATTCATTGCCTCTAACCCGGTTCAAGAACGCCGAACCAAGCACATCGATATTCGGTATCATTATATTCGATCGTGTGTTGAAGATGGCAAAGTCGAGTTGTATTTCATCGAAGGTGTTTACAATCCTGCAGATATGTTCACGAAGAATCTCGGTCATGAGAAGTTCTTACGGTTCAGAGATCACTTTGGACTTGATTTCTACTAGTCCACTTGATTCGCTCAGATGCGCTTTTCAGCTGCACTTAGCGAGGGGGTGTGTTGAATCCGCGGCCTAGATGTTAATCAGTCCCGGTTTAACTTCTCCTGCAGTATGATTATGCGGGACAGTACTTCGTGACTGTTCCATTGTTCTATATGCTCCATATGTACAATTTCTATTGGATATCTCTTTATGGTAGTTACATTCATTCTACATGTATATAAGCTGGTAGTTCTCTATGTGAATCTACAGTGTGCTTGAGCTTCTACGTCTCGCCTCTATAACTCTCTCAACTCTCCTGGTAAGTAGTAGTTGTAGTAATGTAGTAGTCCACTGCGCTAGGCGTCATGCCGGACCTACACCTGAAGGTCCCATCAAGGCTCACCCAAATCAAAAACCTTTGGAAGCTACAACCTACAAAGCTCGCCGATCCAGCTTCTGGTCACCCATATTCTTGCCTCCCTCGTCAGAAATATTGGGGAGCTCCGATGCCCCCGCACAGACTCGTGATCTCAACATTGAGGACATTGACTAAGGTTACATTTGAAGGTAATGTTAGCCTCCACTCGATACACCTACAGCTCTCGAAACTAATGTTCATCTTAGTCTCTATTTGGATCTACATGGAACCAGACTGGATCCATTTTCAAAGTGTTGCGTATTTGTCTTTCTGTGGGAGGTATCACGGTCACCAATGTCGTGATGCAGGGAGTTTTTGGGTATCATACGGTATTTAATATACAATTCCTCAACCCGAACATGCAGGATACAACACAACGTTCAAGAATATATTCTATACCGACAGCTGGGCCCTGTGCTATACATCACATACAAGATCCTTTGTACACTTGTTCTATGAATGCTATTGATCAATTTCAGTCAAATTGATGACATCGAACGTCTCACCTTGTGTTATCCCACCACATCCACGATGGATCATGCCTAGCTGCGATTACAGTGCTTTGCCAGATCGACTGGCGACTAAATTATTCCTACAACCGCGTTCCAAAGTTCGTACCAACAGATCTGGTGTCCGACAGCCGATGGGTAAGGTCAGCAAGGCCATGCCATCCCGACGAAAACAATGTAGACATACCTCATTGCACAAAAACATCGCTTCCATACCTTCCTCATTGACACCCAGCATCTCATAACTTCAGTAAGGGAGCGAAAATATGAATGTGCCTATAGAACACGTTGGTAATCTGTGGGGCATAGACCTGATAACTCCTTCTAGGTAACTGAGCACGTTCCAACGTCCATTTTGATGGGTCGAACACGTTGACTTTGAAGGATGCTTGACGCTGACGAAAATGAGGTTGTTGTGCATCTAAACCACGGCGAGAGGCTGGCGGTACAGAGACTGAGAGTAACAATCAAACAAATGGCCCTCGAGCCTATGCGTACAACCTTCAGAATGTCGGAAAAATAATTGCCGGCTTATCATACCGGCAGCCCTTCTGAGCAGTTATAAGGCCTGAAACCGTCTGTAAGGTTCCATAATAGGCATGCCGACATCATCGATGAAATTACGCCATGCCTCACAAGCGCCTGTAAGGCATCATAAGCGTGCTTCCAACACAGAAAATGCATCGCAAAGCTGGGAAGTTGAAGAGAAGCTTCAGTACCGTCTGTAAGTACACCGATGTATATTTGGTAGCTATACATCACAAAAAAATGTATTTGAGATACGTAAATGCCTCGTAGGAGTCTTTGAAAGCGTGATTACAGTGAATGGGGCAGAAGAGGGGTGCGCTGGAAGATAGAACAAAATATTGATACGTAGTGGTGAACAATCGCCAACTCGATATCTTCGACCTCCTTCCAATCAACTCTGGTCGCCAAGGTGATATCCAAGTGCTCAGAAACGGCTGAGTTTTGAAGTGGCCAAGGGAGCTGCCCCAGACCTCCTGCCCACCCATCCATGACATGCAGAAGACCTTGCAGAGCTTGTCGGCGTCCAGCTGCTGTATCCAGCTCACGAGATGCATATCCTTTGCGTCCCTTAGCAACGCCGCTGGGGATTAAGCCATTTTCAAGGTGGAGGATAGTTCCCAACACTTCCTGCTCGTGGTCGTTGCTAGATAACCCAGCGCGGTAGCAGCGACTGTCGAGGCTCAGTAGCTCATACTGGAAGTTGATCTCGAACATCTCCCATAGGATCTCTCTCGCGACGTTGGCGGGAGGAGGGGAGAAAGGGGTAAGAGTTAAGCCACACCAGACCACCGGTGCCTCAGAGAGATTGGCGAGGTTCACGGAACCCTGAAGACTATTGCACAGTTACAATTAAACAAAGTTCGATATCAGCATTGAATGAAAACTAAACATACGCCCATGTCACCAGAGTCGAGACACTCTTGCAGCATCTTCTCTATCTCGTTCCAAGACTGTGCTGCCTGTGTGTGAGCCTTCTGTCCGTGTACCTCCATCCCCAGTACCACATGCCATTCCTTCGGTTTAAGCAGCGCAAAGGTCGGGGATCAGAGTTGGTATAGAAGCACAGCTCGAAGCCTCAGCCACGTTGTGATAAAAGCGGCCTGGGTCGCCTGATTTTTTGTTCCCGCAATGATGTTCGGATCGGGAAGAGCGTAGCCGTTGTTCAGCCCAGGTGGAGGAGGTGTGTTTGGGTCGAATCCAGCACTAGCTTGTGTGGAAGCTCTTGCCCAAGCTGGTAGAGGGGGGGGGGCATGATAGGTGATGCTACGTCGACGAACTTGTCGCGGTTGCTGTTGGCACTGGGCAGGGGAACCTGTGTGCCAGAAAGTCCTATAGTACCAATTAGTTAATACAGTAATTATAAACCGAAAGAGACGAGGCACGCACGTGTTGGGTGGTGTCTGTAGGGTGCTCTCGATGTGCGTGAGGGTCCAGATGAAGAAGGTTGGGGAGGGATGGGCAAAGGAGGTGTGATTGCGGCACTCTCCAGGTATACGTTGGTGGACGAAATCCTCTGTAAGTATTTGCCCATTTTAGTGTAGCGTGTTGCGTTGTGCATCAAGCCTTCAAATATAATGGGATTGGGAGGGGATTCATCATCCAGAGAAAACTTGATTCCACTTTCCGAAAGGTGTTTCAATGAGGAAATAGAATCGAGGGGAATCCAGATGTCAACACGAGTGGAAACCTTCTTGTACAATGGCTGGGAGTACCAAACAGGGATGCCTGTAGCCAAAACATTACAAGTCTGTGCAGCAAGATGGGAGGAGATACTTACCTGCAAGGAATAGTCGAGAGGCGGTTTCATCATTCCCAGTAAGAGCACTGACCACTTTGGCACCTTCAGCTGGGCGATTCACGGCTGAAGGGTTGTACATTCGACGTCTGTACGTCTCAAGCCAGTCGACGCAGGCAATGAGCTCTAGATAAGCTCTCTGACAGCTTGAAAAGGTTAAGGTGGCCTCCTGATAAGATGAGAGTGATTTGAGGCAAGAAAGAAGATACTTGATCCTGAATAGATAGCGCGTTGTCAACTCGTCGTTCTTCACGTTCAATTTCTCGGATTCCGCTTTGGACCTGTTGTCGATGGAAATGTTAACGATCCGTTCCGCAAGCTTGTCGAAGGCTTTTTGTATGGAGAGTCTGATTTCGTTCGATAACGTCCCAAGTCCACGGGAGGGATTGTTTGAGGGTACTCGGACGAAGTCCGACAGCTCAGCAGTCCTCCATGCAGCAGAGTGGGGAGAGGTCGAGTCAGATGTGGGAAATGGAATAACAGACAAGTATCCAATGCCAGGGATGTAGGGTTGGGGAAAGAACAAAGGGTCCTCCTCGCCGAAATGGAAGTCTCGCCGCATACGAATTGTTCATAGCCCCGACAGAGGGGATGTAGTGTAGAAGGTATTGGGCGAGGTCAGTAGAATCTTGTCTTGAGGAATATCGCTGGCGACTCGTCCTTCATTGTATTGAATGGGCTTGTGCAGTGTCAACGGCCTATGGGAAAGCAAAGTAACGATAGACAACGTTCAGTGAGCAAGAAAAAACCACAATCGGAGCTGATCCAATCGCGAGAGAGAGAAAAGAGGCAGAGGGAACTGATCCCAGCTGCTAAAGATGAACCTAATTCGTCTGAGGAAGAATGAAAGAGGACCGATAGCGCACCTTTTTCCCGATCCCGACATTGATATTGCTGGGTGTCTGAATGATCTGCCGCGGGATTTGTATTGAGAGGCTCTGTGTAGTGGTATAAGGTGAGTGCCAATAGCACATGAGGGCATAAGCTTACCAGGTGCGATGGCACTGATGGTGAGATTGAAGGTTGAACGCGACGCGCGACAACATGCGTGACTCGAACATTGATCGGAAATTGCCAAACTCGATTTCAGGGCCAAACACAGGCACAACAATCTCTTCTTCATACCATGACCTTCCCAATACCTCCGCCCCCCCTTGGGTTAGTCCCAAGGGTATGCCAGTCTGCAGTCCGACTCAGTGTTGCAACTTGGACTACCTCAGGCTTAGTGCCTCTGGTATCTGATTCATCATCTTTTCACAGGGAGTTCTTTTACCGTACAATGGACGGCCAATGCAAGTTCAATTCGCAAATCGAAATAGATCGAAGACAGGTGAGGGATATTCCATTCACAATGGACAGACCCTTATCTCACTTTTGCATCGATAGCTCATTGAATCAGCTCACCTATTTTCGCCTGGTTGGGGTTCCACGGTCCCTCAGCTCTATTCAAGTAAATCGTGGTGAGTTTGCTTTCAACGAGTATCTCCCGCCTGCTAATCATACATAGTGTATTGCACTCAGGACTCACGCCATCTTGCTCGGGATGAGAAGCTAGTTCGTTGGACCCATGTTACAGATTGGAGGATATTAAACGGACGTGAATTTTGTATCCCGTAATAAACAGAATCCATCGCCGCATATCGATCATCACAATCGTTCCACTGAGCGAAGCTCTTTGTTTACACGCTACAGCCTTCGAAGTTCTGTGCAACTCCGAGAAGGAACCGAGATAATAGTGCGGGTCCTTAAAAAGACTTGTCAAGCCACTACGATACCTCAGATCGGTGAGATGGCTTACCGGGTACCTGCAGCACTGAAGGCTAAACAGCCGTGCAAGGTCTGCAACAAGCTATATGCACCTGGTTGTCATGAAGTACCGCTTTTCCCCCTATCTTTTCCTTTCTTAGCGTCCATTCCCCTTTCGGCGCCTGATTATCACTTTGACGCCCACTTGTTACTTTGACGCCTACCAGATACCCAGTTCCCCTCTCTTCATCATTCCCATCATTTTCTTTCTCATCCTTGTTCCTTTCACATCGTCTTCACAACCCATCCCATCCATTGTTTCCTTTGTTCTCTTATATACAACAGTTACTCATTCCGGACTCGTTCTTATTCTATATCTGGACTACTATTGTTCTTTCCTTGTTCCCTATTATCTTTCTTTATTCTCGCGTGACTCATATTCCAGTATATAAGCTAGGCAGTTGACACCTGGTCCCTCATCTTGACCTCTTGTCATTGGGACCAGCTATCTACCTGCTCTTGCTCTCTGTTCGCTGTCGCTGTCATCTCTGTCGTCGTCTCTGCTAGTCGACTTCTGTCACCGTTGTTTCTATAGTCCTAGCGTCTACCGTTTTAGGACACTGGTGGTCCCTTGATTGCACACGAATGCAGCTGCGAGGCAAAGCAACAGCGAAGAGCTGAGGCTCTCAGACTACAGCAAAGAGGTAAGATTCTGAAACTCTGGCTCTCCTTGAATCACCTTGCTGATGCAACAAGTTTAGATCAGCCACAAATGCCTCCAGTGAGCATAGATTACCTGGACGCATTTGATATGGGGTGTAAGTGTCTGGGTTCGCCCTACATCGAGAATATGTCATGCTAATTTTGTTCCGTATTTCAGACGATCCTTCAGACGACTTCATGCCTGGTCCCACAGATCAACCAGAGCCGTCAAGTCGGTGTTTGGGGCCAATGCTCGACGATATCAGGGTGGTATTCCATCCCATTTCTGAGCGTCCGACAGAGTACAAGCTGTTCAATGAATACGGCAAACGTGAGGTCAAGGTCCCAGAGCCATTCGACTCCATTCCCTGGCATCCCTTTCCGTCTCGTTTTGACTACCGGGTCGCCGATCTGGCGTTACGGTGCCACATGAACTCAGACCAGACAATGACCTTCCTTTGTTTGCTGGAGGAGGCACATAGCAGCGCACTCATCAACATGAAGACCTACGAACACGTCCAATCCATGTGGGACGCTGCTGCAGATCGAAGCACCCAAGTATGTGATTGCCCTAGAATCGGCGATGATGTTCTAACATGTTCTTTCATGTTCCAGTTCAAACGCGCCGAGATAAATGTTCCGTACAACAAAACTATCCGGACTTACGGAGCTTACCGTTGTCCCCTTCTGGGCTGGATTCGAGAAATCATCCAAAGCGAAACCCTTTCAGAGCACATTCAATGGGATGCCCAAAGGCATTATCGTTTCAATGGCGTACGCTGGGAACGATTCATACACGAGCCTTGGACCGCGGACAGTTGGTGGCATACCCAGGTAAGCTACGTCGCCTGAGTTGTCCTCCCTCAATCTGACATACCTACCGACTAGAATAAACGGGCGTCCTCCCCCAGGCCGAGGAGATGAAGTCTTCTGAATCCCAACGCCAAGCCTCTAGCTCTCATTCTCTACGCCAATAAGGACAAGCTCTCAACATTTGGGACTGCGAAGGGATATCCTGTCATCGCGACAATAGGCAATATTCCAGCAGACATTCGGAACAGCGGAGGAATTGGTGGCGGAAGAATCGTCGGATGGCAGCCTGTTGTACGTGTTCCATAAGCTTCTCATATATGTTTCTTAGATGGCCGATTAGATCAAAAAAGAATCAGCACACAAGAACAAGCCATCGTGGGCAAATATGAAGTGCATCATGTGGCATCAAGCCTTCTTCAAAATCATTGAATCCTTGATTTTCATGAGCCAGGTTGGGAAGATCTTCAAATGTGGCGATGGTGTAACACGGCTTATCTACCTGGTTGTACTGGCCCTGTCAGCCGGCTACGAAAAGCAGTGAGTTCTCGTCTACATGCCCGCAGCTTAGACATACTAATCCGGATTGATACCAGATGTGTTATGTGCCTGATACGAGGAATCAAGTCCAGATACCCATGCCCAAAATGCATGGTTGAGAGAGACAAAATGTCGAACCTCTCGAAGACTTGGGCAGCTCGTACAGCAGCGGAAACAACAGAGATACTAAACGAAGTGATCACTCTGCAGAAGAAAGCTCAACAGGAAGGGTTACTCAAAGAACACAGTCTGCGGTTAGTTCAGGTGCAATTAACAAGGGTCTTGTGACTGAACATCTGCTGGTTACTAATGCGGAGTTTTAGAATATCTTCATGCTGCTTGCCAATTCCAATCCCTTCGAAGCCGTCTCGTTTGACGATCTCCATTTCAAGGATAGTGGTCTGTGGGGTGGGCACATGTTCAAACTCCTCAAGGCACACTTCTCTTGCCTCAGCCGCAAAGCTGAAACTGCACTCAATCGAAGGTACGTACTCAGTACGCGATTACTCTGAGGCACGACGCTTACTGGGTTCTGACTCCAAGGTTCAATGAGTTTCCACGGTGGCGCAACCTCAACCATTTCAGCACAGTCACTACACACGCGTTCAATGATGGCGTGAAGCATCATGACATACCAAGGGTATGTTATTCTATTGTCCATGTAATAAGATGGGCTTATCGACCGGAATCTCCCGCCCAGATGTTCTTATTCGCAGCTGAGAGTTTATTTCTCCAGTCAGACCACCCGGCAGCCTACCAGCTGCTCAAGTGCGTTCGCGCTTACCTCAATATCATAATGTTTGGGGGGCTACACATACAAACAGAAGCAACAATGGCAGCTGGTCGAAAGAACATACAGCTATTTAACTTGCTGTTGGACGTAAGTAATTTGTTATCCGTTTTCGTTGAGTCCGGTCTCACTGGTTGCTTCGCAGGAGTACACCGTACTTCAGTTCAAAAATCCGTCTGATTCGTTGGACCAAAGAAACTGGGAGTTCATCAAGATACATTACTTCAACCACCTTTTCAATGACATACAACTCAAAGGCGTCCTTTGTAACTTCAGTACGAGGCTTTTTGAGAAGAAACACGGTCCTCTTCGGCACATCTACCAGCGAAGAACCAATTTCAAGGACATCGCGCCACAGGTCAGCTTCATAAAGTACCGCAAACTAATCCTAAGGGAAACTGACAAGCTTCGTTCAACAGATCCTGACCATCCAGCATCAAATGGACATATCGGACCTTATAGTAGCTGAGATACAGGCTATGGAGGAGTACAACCAACACGTAAAACAGCTCGAAGACCCCCCAAAGGAGATCGAGAATATTGTCAGCAAGTTAGGTGGCGGGCATTTTTCGATCGGTGCGAAGCTCCCAGTAACCACGTTTGAAGAGTTCAGCCACATACACTCTCCCCCAGGAGGCGAGACCACGTTTCGGATCAGCCTAGGTGATTTTCTCTCAGTCGCTCTGCAAGCCAATGGAATCGAGCTTCCTGACAAACGGTGGATACACTACAGGGCAGACGACGAGGTAAGTTTGATTTTGACATGTCAGTCGAGCGATCTTTCTTATCCCTGCAGATCACTGCCTTTCAGTTCCTGAAGATCAACTACGAGTCAAAGGAAACCTGGCAACTCGCTACAGACTATCTCCATTGCAACCCTAACTTTCACAACAGTCCACGTTACGATTATATCATCTTCGACACACAGGGTAGCCCCGTGTTTGCGCAACTCAAGTACCTCCTCGTTGCTGAGGTCGGCACGGAGAAGTATCCAGTAGCCTACATACAATCGTACAGGCTAATCAGCGTGGGGCGCCGGACACGATCTGACCACGATCTTGGGATCCTTAGGGTGCAGAAGGATAAGTTTGAATTCATCTCTATTCATTCCATTATCCGGGGTGCTTTAGTTGTGCATTCCGCGTCTCAAGACACGGAGGAACGTCTAGTGGTAGACACCGTCGACTACAATATGTTCCTCCAAGTCAGGAGCCACCGGCCTGGCTACACCGATGTCACTGCCTGAACCAGCAGGTGCATGAGCCGAAGGTATGTTCATCACACATGAATCTTGACGTATTCTGAAATGAGATTGGTTCCAGAGACTCAACACGATGTCGGATTTGAAGGCATGAGGTGGTGATAGTGGGTAATGCGCCCGAATGTACCAAGTCATTATCGAACAATAGAACTATGCACCGCTTCAGAGAAAAAACAAGTACGATAATATCGAATGCGGCGATGATGGTAACAAATGCTCTCAACGTGTGACGAGCTTTTTTTCTATAAATACTATTGGGTTGCTGGTGTAAATCTTCACTGACACTTGCGTTTCTTCTAGTTCCTACAATGTCAGCTATAAGCAATCCTCCACCACCCGACGATATTGGTTCCGAGACTGACAGCGACCTGGAAGACCCCATTCCAGTCAAAAAATTTGATCTCCCGTCTCTTGGTGTCCTCAGCAACGCCAGAGCACATCAGGTAAATGTCACCTACTCGCTGCTGTCATTGAGTCTTACTGACAATCGTGTCTCGCATTTCAGATCATCGCTGATCTACAGAACAATGCCAAAGCACTTCGTTCACAGAACGATGGGCTTTGCCTCAAGATTGTTGAGCTGAAGGCGAAGGTCGTGGTGCTTCGAAGTCGTCGCGGCAAATGTTCTAAGAAGGCCGATGAAGCTATGCCTGGCACGACTGGCGACGCTGTCAAGGAACTCGGCAAGAAATGGGCCGTGATGGAGGGGATGTGGATGAGTTCAGGAGTCTTCTTGAGGTACTCAGACGACACAATGCCTCATCCCCAGTTGACAGAACGTTTCGCCACCACAGATTCCTATAACCTGGGGATGGTCAAGCAGCTCCATGTTTTCTTGGGAACTGACAAGGCTCGCCAGCTTGCCAGCTCGCCGCCAAGTCAATCACCTTCCGGGACAAGGCGAGTTGCTTTCACAACACACTTACCCTTTAACAGTACTCATATTTTGGTCCAGTTCATGCAGGCGGGTAGCTCTCAGAAGTCCACGTCGTTGTCCAACCTTCGAAAAGTTGCGGGGCAAATTTTCGAGGATGCCAATATCCCCCCCGCACTTTGGGAGAATGACTCTTGGTCAGAACGTGGAAGGAACGAAACAATGCGCCGATTGTGATCTGCTCCTGACGGCGCTCCTAGCCAGGCATCCAGTCCCTTTTCTTCCTTCCTCTTTCCTGGTGGGACATACAATATGTCCATGTTATTCCTCAGCGACTACATGTGGAAGGTATGTGGATGGTCTTTTATTATATCACATCCCGCTAACGTTCTCATAGGCCATGCGAGTCACGCTCTTTGGACCTGCTTCTCTTGGAGAGAACGCTAGTGTCGTCCGCCAAAACCTTGTCGGCAACTTGTGGGGTGTTAGAAAAGTCACCCCTGGGTTCTTCGCGTTCACAGCAGTCATGGTAAGCAACATTCTGGTCTTTCATTTGCTTGGTAGGTTCAGCTAAGATACTATTCTATTAGATCCAGTTCATACTCAACGGCGACAACACTCTGGCTATGAAGGGTGAAAAGTCAAAAGTAGACTACTGGGGCAATTTCCGCAGCTTTCACCAGGTGGTCGAGTTGTCTATAACGTCCAGCCCTTCGTGGGCAAGCAACCTCTTCAGCCACCTCAACGCACGGGTTTTCAAGGGAACTCACAATCACGCTGTCGAGCAATGAGCCAGGCAATGTTGGACTTGACCCTTGGTGAGTAATGTTCCTTTCGTGCTTCTCTCAGCCTGCCTTTCCTAACATTTTCTTTACCAGGACCATCCTCCTCAGTCAGCGCAGTTCCCGGTGAAGAACCCTCCATTCGTGATACGCCCACTGCTCCCCCTTCACCCCACACTCTCTGGAACTACCCTATGTCACTCCTCAAGAGCCAGCGGCAGAGGTGGCAGAATCACCCATCGGTGATGATCTAGCTGCGCTCACGCGTGATGATATGACAGTCACATTGCCTGCGCGCGATGATACAATTACATTGCCTGCCGCATTGGAACCTGCTGCTGCACCGGAGCCTGCTGCATCCAGCACTCGTGGTTGTTCTCGTGCTCGCGGGGGTGCTGGTACTGGCGCTGGTGGTGCTCGTCGTAGCACTCGTACAGCCCCTGGTGTGGAAGCCAACGACAATGAGGAGGAGGTAGCTGCTCTGCCCACAAAGCCCAAACAAGCTCCCAGGAAGAAGAAGTAGTCCATTCTTGTCACACAACCTCCACTTCACAACCATTTTCTTGCTATATGATCCATATCTGCGTAGTTGTGTCATAGCTACATGTTTGATATGTACTTACAAGCCTGCCGTACGACAATTTACAAATGAATCTCTGCTTAACCAGGCTTGTATTCGTGTGAATTACCCTTCCAAGTCTTATGAACAACACCCATTGAGCCCTGTCTTGAAGGGCACAATCGTGTCACCGCTCATGATTGGATACACTCTGAGCAATGAGCTATATTATATATTATATATATTATAAGACGTGGGGGACTAGTTATAAGCAACCCGTTTTAGTACCTAAATAAGGTCGTATGGCCTAGTGGGAAAAAAAGCCAACATGGCGAGGGACCTTGCAAGGGCTGGGTACCCCATCATGAGGCTGGGGGTTCAATCCTGGGTGGTCACAATAAATACAGGCAGGTCGTAAGAGGCTGGGCTCGCAAGAGAGCTCTGCCCTTACAATACGGGTTTTGCCTGCCTTGTGACCACACCGCCCCTGCCCTATCCATTACGGTAATCCCACTTCCTAATAAGGCCTTAAGAGGCCGACTATACCGCCTCTCGTGATATTTCGCCATTTATCGTAAGCAATTATATTACAGTTTGCATTATGAAGCATTATGGCCCTTACAAGGCCTTATATGACGACAATTTTTTCCGACAAATGAATTAGAGAAATTTTTATGATACGACGAATTGATGACGTACCTTCCAAGGTTCCTGTGTCCACGTAACTCCCAGTTCACTGACCATTCCCGTCCATTTGTTGCCCTAGTTGCTCAAGTCGAACGCTCTTTGAGGTATACAAATAGACTGGAAATGGCAAAGACTCGTCAATATTCAACGAATGGTAGATATTTGACTGAATGAAGCACGGACCTTGAATATTGCCCTCATTCTTCTGTAACTTGTCGTCCGTCTCGGGGTGTCATGCATCATGAAGGGTGCTACAGTCCAAACGGAAACGAGTGAGAGAGGGAATGAGTTGCTGGTCATTGCGGTTGTGGAAAGAGTTTGTACACGCGGCCCGGGCTATGGTGAGTGAGACTCACCGCGACCCTTGACCCAACCTTCTTCCTACTTCAAACATCTTTCTCATACCAATAGTCTGTCTCTCTCTCTTTGCTCCCTGTGCCTCCGTATTCCAATTCTTCACATTGTGCGTGGTATGAAGTCAGAAATTGAACACCAACTCAACCGTAACCACAAGATTCGAACACCGTCGAGGTGGAAATGGTGCCTGTTCGTTCAACCAAGCCCATCCAAAGCCGCACTGATCATCCCGACAGTGTTACTATTGTTGAATCCGGACTCCCGGATACATCGGACCGTAGCTATGCACGTACCGTATGCCCATATCTTATCAATGGTTTCAGATCTACATCTATGATATCTATGTACTCCTTTTATAGTAGTTACAGCCACGCCTGTACAGTATATAAGTCCTGCTGTTTCTCTGCAATCCTTAGTACTTTTATCCCTCTCGTTGTGCCTCTATAAGCTTTACTCCAGGTGAGCCAGTCTGCCTTATGGCTGCCACTGCGTAGGCAGGACCTCTGCCTCAACAGGTTATGGGCCCCGGTGCCCTATTGATGTGCCCTGCAACGGCTGCTCTCTAGGATGTGCACCTTTATTGAGTGCTGCCTATAATGATGCGCTATCGTGGTCGCTGCACTCGATAACCATCATGACTGCTTGATCGCTGTCGTGATGGGCAGACCGCTTACACCGGATCTGGACCTGTGTAGTCGACATCTTGATTGATGCTTGACACAGATGGACTATGTCCTCAACAACGATTGATGGCTGTTGCCTTTGATCGTGCAGTGATCTTTATCATCATTGCCTATGACTATAAACCTATGCTGATCGTTGTTTCATTACTCCAGATCGCAATGTCTCCTGTTATGTCTACCCTCATTCCCACTGTCGAGGTCTTTGATGGTGTCCGTCCCACATGGCGCAAATGGTCTAAAGGTCTTGCTACCTATGCAATGATCAACGAGTTCTATGACCACTACACCGGTCATGCTGTAGAACCTGATCAACCTCAGAAGCCAGAGGAGCCTGTGAAGCCGGAACCACCTCAACCGACTACAAGATTGGAAGGGCAAGCTACCGTCATTGTTCCTGTTCCCTCCGCCACTATGACAGCACATGAGCGACGAGTGGAGCAGTGGAAATTAGACGTTGAGCAATGGAAGAAGGATGTAGAGAAGTGGGAAAAAGATGTTATTCGGTATGAGAAGGAATATCGTCGTTGGAAGAAGAACGAGAACAAGGCAATGGGTTCATTACGCGCTACAACCACCATCGCTGTTCAGACAGTTATTGACAAGGACGAGATGAATGCCAACGGTGCTTGGGACGCTATTCAAGCACGTTTCGGTCAGCACAATGCCATTTCTGTGTGGGCTGACTTGAAGTCCATCATGGAATTCCGTCTATCTGGTGGTAACCCCGTCCCTGAAATTGCTCGTCTCGAACTCCTCTTCGATCAGCTTGCTGAATCTGATATCAAACTTCCCGATCTCATTAAAGCCATGCTCCTCCTCAACTCTATTCCCCCTACATGGTCTACCGCTCGAGAATTCGCGACACAGGATCAATCTCCAGCTGAGCTCACATTCAGTGTTGCTCGCGAGACGATTGTCAATCACTACGAAGCTCGTAAGCCAGCTCCTCTCGCCACTCGCATCTCTTCTGTCAAGAAGAAGGACAAGGACCCTAAATTCCAACAACAGACCTCTTCATCTTCATCATCATCTAACAACAACTCCAACAATTCGTCTAACAATGACAAGAAGAAGAAGAACCAACGTCGTGGTAGGAAAAACAAGGGTAACAATCAGGACAACAAGGGTGGCTCTAACCAGGGTCATTCTCACATCGCCTCCTTCGCCCACTTGGGTATCTCCTCTCCTCCCATCATTCCCGAGTCCCCATCCGTCACTCATCCCGCAGATCGCAACCGTGGTCCTCTCCACATGCAGCGTTTCTCCGGTGCTACCACATGTGGTACTGTTTATGAGAATGCTCAGTCTGCTAGGTCCCTTGCCGATCGTCTAGGTCTTCCGAAGTATGCACACGTCCTTGAACCTATGGAACAGGGATATGCAGCTGCTTCTTCATCTAAGCGTGGTCTTGATGGTCCCTCCTCCTCCGCTCCACCTAACAAGCGATCTAAGAGCGTTGAAGTTGAAGAGGTTCATGACCTCCATGATCCATTCTACGATGACTCCGACTCTGAATACCAAGAGCGCATTGCTTTGAATGCAATTAATGCCTCTTTGCGTACTGAGATCGTGAGTGAAGCCGACGTCAACATGGAAATTGCTGACTCTGCTGGGTTTGATGACGATGTTGAGTACGATTCGGTCTCCATCGGCTCTAACGAATCTGACGATGACAGGCAAGTGCCTTACCTCAGTCTTTCTTCCCACACTGATACGACTCTACAGTGCGCTGCTATTCTAGCCGCTTCTAAACGTAGACGTAACGATATCGTGTCTTGTATTACTTTCGCGCAATTTATCAGTGATCATTTTGCTACTTGTGCGAACTGTAAGGGAAAGAAGTCTGTTGGAAACTCGCAAGAGTGGATTGTCGATTCTGGTGCTTCATCGCACTTTACCCACGATCTTGACGATTTTGCTGAGTATGAACTGATGAATGATGGACCGCGGATAAACACCGCATCCAAGGATAACCCTGTTCAAATCAAGGGTAAAGGAACTGTGTTCATTAGTCATTCTGTTGAAGGAACGAACGGTAGTATGGAGGAACGCATTACGCGACTCTATCCCGTCTATTATGTTCCAAATCTGTCTATTCGACTACTCTCTCTTGGAGAATTCTTGCAAGGTGGTCTGCAACTTCACGGATCGTCTAGTAAGTTAGCTTTTTATAATAAGGGTCGACGTCAGTCTCTGGTGTCTTACCCGCTCACACCTGGCCAAACCATATTCTGGGTTAGCTCACAGAAAGCCTCTGTTGAAAGCTTACTGGCCAAGTCAACTGTGGATAAGGTTGACTACGATATTCAACACAAACGCTTCGGACATCCTTCGGATAAAGCCTTAAACAAAGCTCGGAAACACACTCAGAACTTCCCTATCCTCGATCACCGTCCTAAACGGAAACGTGTCTGTCGTGGATGTGCAGAAGGCAAAATGCACTCCAGGTCATTTCCTGACTCAACTACCCGTGCCTCGAAACCCTTCGAAAAAATTCATTCCGATCTCAA
The DNA here is from genome assembly GCA_024721195.1 of Marasmius sp. AFHP31. Classification (NCBI taxonomy): domain Eukaryota; kingdom Fungi; phylum Basidiomycota; class Agaricomycetes; order Agaricales; family Marasmiaceae; genus Marasmius; species Marasmius sp. AFHP31. The sequence continues at coordinate 21,484 of JANHQD010003036.1, forward strand.
ACACTTCCCAACTGAGTCATATCACAAATACAAGTACTACATGTCGTTTGTTGATGACTGTACTTCCCATGGCTGGACTATGCTCATGCGTCGCAAGGATGACTCTGTCAAATTGTTTCATGAGTTTATCGCGATGGTAAAAACTCAGTTTGGTGTCGATAGTAAGGAATGGATGTCAGATGGAGGGGGAGAGTACAAGTCTGACAAATTTGACGACATACTGAAGGAGCACGGTGTAGCGCCGGCTACTAGCGCTCACAATTTTAGCTTAATTTTAAGCGATTTATGGAACTTCAGAAGGGATATATCTGAAGAATATCTAGTATTAGCGTGAGCCCGAACGGCTAGTAAAAGGTTCAGGACTAGCGCGGAAGGATAAGACGATACTAAGTCATCCTACTGCACCCGAAACCTGTAGGGGTCGCTCTGTTCTACAAACTTCAGAACATCGACTAGTCTCTGTGACCAGACCAAGGGAAGGATTGGACAATGACAATGAGCGACCAACGAATAAAAGGAAGGAACGCCGCACGATGTGAATCGGGCAAGAGCCTCATCTGAAGAGCAGATGGACTGTATGAACTTATGAACTTCTGACGAGGCATGACTAAGAGAAGGCAAAGACTAGAGAGCTTCAGATTCGATAATAAGGGACTGAAGTACGAACAGGGTTGAATCTATTTCGTATAAATTGAAGAGTATGATCAACTTCAGAACTTGAAGATGAGGACAACTAAAATAGCTACGAAAGTAGTAAAGGAACGAGAAATGGATGTACGAGTCTAGAATGACTATAAAGGAAGGATGCTCCTACTCCCACATGTTGTGAACCGCAACTTCGTCCCATCCGAAGTACTCGTCCAGCTCGGAATCATCGCGTTGGTAATCC
>JANHQD010003037.1:2448-56577 GCA_024721195.1 Marasmius sp. AFHP31
AGCTTATATACTGGAATGTGAGTCGCGCGAGAATAAAGAAAGATAATAGGGAACAAGGAAAGAACAATAGTAGTCCAGGTATGGAATAAGAACGAGTCCGGAACGAGTAACTGTTGTATATAAAAGAACAAAGAGAACAAGGGAAACAATGGATAGGATGGGTTGTGAAGACGATGTGAAAGAACAAGGATGAGGAAGGAAATGATGGGAATGATGAAGAGAGGGGAACCGGGTATCTGGTAGGCGTCAAAGTAACAAATGGGCGTCAAAGTGACAAACAGGCGCTGAAAGGGGAATGGGCGCTAAGAAAGGAAAAGATAGGGGAAAAGCGGCACTTCATGACATTACCCCCCTTCTAGGATTCATCGTCCTCGATGACTAGGCCCCTTCCCGGTAGGCTGGTCCTGCTGCGGCGGGGAACTTCTTGTGGAACCGCTTAACTATCCGAGGGGCGTTCTTCAGGTTCTGTGCGGGCTCCCAGGTGTTCTCTGACTCCGAATATCCTTTCCACTTCACCCGGTATTCCAGCCGTCTCCACCTGTACTGGCTGTCCACGACGTCCTCCACCTCGTACTCCGGCTCGTCCTCATCCTCCAACTCTATAGGTCCTGGGGGTTCTGGCAGCATTCCGTTTACTAGGTTACCCTTAAAAGGGTAGAGTTTGTCGACGTGGAAAATGGGGTGGTGCCGTTCCAGTTCTTCTGGTAGGTCCAGTCGGTAGTCCAGGTCCCCAACCTTCTCCAAGATCTCGAATGGGCCCAGACTCTGATCTCCCAGTTTCTCGCTTGACCGCTTCAGCCTAAAGTCCGACCCGTCTAGCCACACAAAATCCCCCACGCCGAACCGATGAGCCTTCCTTTTCCCCCGTTCGAAGCCCTCCTTCATATGCCGTTTTGTCATATGTAACGCTGCGCCTGCATCACGCCTGACCTCCCTCAGGATATCAATGCGGTTCTCCACCTCGGGAATGCCTGACCTCCTTCCTACCGGGATGTTGAAAAGGGGGAGGTAACCGTACAGGAGCTCGAACGGAGAGAGGCGGTGAGCAGAGTGAGTGCGGGAGTTTAAAACGAACTCAGCGAGGGGTAGATGTTCCGACCAATCGTCTTGTCGATAGTTTGTGTACAGTCTTAGGTACTTTTCGACCTCCTGGTTGGCTCTTTCAGTCTGTCCGTTGGCCTGGGGGTGGTATCCCGAGGTGAAGCTGCCTTTGATCCCCAGTCGTCCTAGAAGAGCCCTCATGAGTTTGGCGTTGAACTGTGGTCCCCGGTCAGAGATGAAACGCATTGGTAGGTCGTGCAGGCGGAAGATCTCTCGGTAGTAGATGTCGGCAACTCCATCGGCGTTGATGTTACTGGTGCAAGGGATGGCATGTACTTGCTTGGTGAAGAAGTCGGTGCAGACGAGGATTGCGTCGTATCCATGAGAGGTCGGTAGCTGGGTGATAAGGTCAACTCCTACTTCCTCCCAAGGTCCTTGTGGCACGTCGAGAGGCTGAATTACAGAGCGGGGGTGACGGTGAAGCTTTTTCCGGGCGCAGGTGTCGCACCCTTCTACGTATCTCTCTACAAAGGATCGCATGGTGGGCCACCAGAAGTGCGTGTCAACCAGGTCCAACGTTCCTTGGAGCCTGGGATGTCCTGCTGTAGGGCTGTCATGACACTGGTGTACTACCTCCTTGCGCAATTCGTTGCCTGGGGGAACGTAGACTCTGCCCCGATGGTATACCAACCCATCATCCTCCTCCCATTCCAGCAGCCCATTGACCAGGTGGGACGGCCCCTGTGATTTCAGGTCGTGTAGTCCTTCCAATACTTCTGCCTCTCGTTCTGAAGCCGTTCTAATCTGTTCCTCCAGGGGACTCACCAGGCCTGTCGCTGCAATCTTCAGGAATACCTCAGGTCTCAGGACGATCTGCTGTCGGTTGTCATCGCTATCTGGGACTTGGTGAGCACCCATTTGGGAGAGAGGGTCGGCAAGAGTGTTAGCTTTGCCTGGTCGGTGGCCTAGAAGGAAGTGAAAGCGGGACAGATACAGGGCCCATCGGGCCTGTCGTCGGCTAAGATTCTGGGCAGTCCTCCAAAACTCTAAGTTGGAGTGATCGGTGAGAATTTCAAATGGAGAGGGGAGGCCTTCAAGGAAATACCACCAGTCTTTCAGCGCGTCTATGATAGCCAGCATCTCCCTATCGTAGATCTCGTAGTTTCTCTCGGCGGGCTGCATAGAGGCTGAACGGAAGGCGATGGGGTGCCAGAGTCCATCTTCCAGTTTCTGTGACAGGACCCCCCCCAGTGGCGTATCCAGAGGCGTCTACTTCGATTCGGGTGGGTCGATCTGGGTGCCCAAAGGCGTCTTATTGCTGAGTCCCCCAGTTGAAGCCGATATGTTTACGGGTCAGGTCGTTGAGGGGTCATGCAATCTTGGCAAAGTCTCGGATAAAACGACGGTAGAAGTTTGCAAATCCTAAAAATCCTCGAACATCCCAGAGGTTGCAGGGTGTAGGCCAGTCTCGAACCGCCTTAACCTTGTCTCCATCCATTCATACCTGTCCTTCGCTAACAATAAGTCCCAAATACTCGATCTCAGTCTGTTCAAACTGGCATTTCTCGGGGCAAAGGTATAAGTTGTGTTTCTGGAGCCGAGCAAGAACCTCCTTGACCAGAACTCGGTGTTCCTCCAAGGTGCTGGTGAAGATGAGAATATCGTCTAGGTATACTGCAACTTTTCCTAGGGCAATCAAGTCGGCAAAGATGGAGTTCATGAGTGATTGGAACGTGGCAGGGGAATTTGTGAGACCGAAAAACATAACCTTGGGCTCAAACAACCCTCGATTTGTTGCAAAAGCGGCTTTCCATTCATCTCCCTCCTTAATCCGAACGTTGTTGTAGCCCCAACAAACGTCGAACTTGGTAAAGTACTTGGCTCCTTGTAGACGGTTGACTATATCGGTGATGAGGGGTAGAGGGTAGCGGTTCTTGATCGTGTATTTGTTGAGTTTTCGGTAGTCTTGGACGAAGCGCAGTTTGCCATCCTTCTTTTTGACAAAGAAGACCGGGGAAGCTAGAGGGGATTTGGAGGGACGGATGTAACCTTTACGTTGGTTATCTTCAAGGAACTTGTCGAGCTCTTCCTGTTCGTTGATTGAGAGTGGATAGACCTTGGTTTTCATTGTCTGAGGGGCTCCTGGTATGAGTTCGATGGCGTGGTCCCAAGGCTTGTGAGCTGGCAGGCGTTCAGACTCCTCTTCCGAGAATACTTTCCTAGACCCCTGATACTCTGGTGGAACCATCTCTTCAAATGTCTGTTTCGGCTTACTTCTACTGGCCTCCTCTGCGATTTGTTGGGAGTAGGTGTATCCGGCCGCAATCCACAAGTCGTCGTGGCAGTCTTCCAAGATACCCTTCTTTACCAGAGCCCTGCGGGTCATGCGATTCGCCCGGATGTGGTAGAGGGGCGGACTAGCTTCAAGATCTGCAGGAGGGTCTTCAATGACAGATGCGTGGATGGATTCGATAACAGAGTCAGAAAGAGGTGGGTTACCCGTGCCTGCCCACCAGTCTTCATCCTCTACATCCTCAATCGTCACTTTAGGCTTGGGCACTGACACTCGTCCCTTCTCCCAGTCTACCTGTGGGTTGGTCTTCCGTAACCAAGGAAGCCCCAAGACAACATTCTCTCCTCCCAGTTCCGTAACCAAAAAGTCAGTCCAAGTCTCCGTGCCGTCCACAGTAAGTCCAAGTCGAGGCAAGTGTGTGATGCTTCCAGCCTGATTGAGGGTACCGTCGATGTTATGAACTCGGATAGGATGTTGTAAAGGGGATGTGCTGATTCGGTGAGTTGAGACGAAGGATTTTCCAAGAAATAGGGCAGTTGCCCCACTATCGATCATGGCCGCGGTTTCCGTCTGATGCTGTCTTCCTTTTAATTTCACTCGTATGCAAAAGTGGTGAGAGAGAGGATCTATTTCGCGAGTAGTAGATATTGTACAGGAGTGAATACAGTCATACGAGGAAGTTGCATAGACGGGAACCAATGCGGGTGTCTTTGCAGCGGTGAAGGCAGACACCCGCTTTAAAAATCCTTCTGACCCATAAGCTGCTGGATCATTGCGTTCTGCTGGTTGAGCGAGTCTTAGAGGGCGGTGATACGGGCTATGGCGTCGGAGCTGGGGGTATAGGAGGTGGAGGCTTGAGCGAAGGGGACAGTGGAAGCGATGGTGGCAGTAGGAGCAGGTGGAGAGGCGCCAATGTTGACTGTTTCCCCTGGGAACAGGGTGAAGGGGACTGCCGAGTTGATCCTAGCAACCCTGGCGGGCCTGAGACCTGAGCCTGGCATGCGCCCAAGGAACTTGTCCTGGCATACGGACGTGCGATGTCCAAAGCGTTTGCAGTGATGACACTGCTCCTGACCATGATTCCCCTGGGCCTTGGTATGGTCCGTCGCACCACAACCATAGCAACGGTTACGCATGGCCCTCATGAAGTCCTCGCGGGTCTTGCCGTTACCCCCAACAGGGTTGGTCTGGGTGGCATGAGTGGGGACAGTGGCACTGATGGTGGTGGTGTGGGTCTCGGTGCGTTTCTGAGTACTAAACCCTTCTGCTTCTAGGGCCCTTTCAGCCCTGCATGAACGATCCTCCAAGTCGTCCAAGTCCTTTGGGTCTCCCTGGGCTAGGTCCATTGTCACAAGGAGTTTCTTTACCTCCTGGTTGAGTACACCTCGAAAGCGGATCATGAGGTCGGCGTCGGAGAGGCCTGTCTTGGCCCCTGCATCCCGGAAGTCCTGGCTATAGACGGTGACCGCCTTGTTACCCTGCTTCATGTGTTCCAACTCCCGGATGGTGTCCACTTTCTCGTTGGCGGCGCCGAACCGGACCTTGAACTGCTTTTTGAAGACCGCCCATTTCCCTTCAAAGGGAAATTGGACGGTTGCGTCGGTCATGGACTCATTGGCTTGCTTTAGGTAGTTGGCCGCCCAGCGACCAGCTTTTCCGCCTTCGCAGAAGGATAACGCAGACTGGATAGTTTTCCTGTTGTCCAGTTTCCCAACATCTTCAGCAGTGACACCTGCCCCCTCTTTTATCCTCAATGCCTTCTGTTCCGAGGCCCAGTTCCTGAACATAGGTAGGAACCTAGCAACATCGTCTGCATCGCCCTTGAAGACGGCGGGCTTCACAATGACGGCACCTTTGTCTTTATTGGCTTTGAAGGCTGTCATGAAGTGCCGCTTTTCCCCCTATCTTTTCCTTTCTTAGCGCCTATTTGTTACTTTGACGCCCACTTGTTACTTTGACGCCTACCAGTTACCCGGTTCCCCTCTCCCCATCATTCCCATCATTTCCTCTCCCATCCTTGTTCTTTCACATCGTCTTCACAACCTATCCCATCCATTGTTTCCTTTGTTCTCTTTGTTCTTTCATATACAACAGTTACTCATTCTGAACTCGTTATTGTTCCATACCTGGACTATTATTGTTTCCCTTATTCCCTATCATCTTTCTTTATTCTTGCACGACTTGCATTCCAGTATATAAGCTAGGCAGTTTACACCTGGTCCCTCATCTTGACCTCTTGTCATTGGGACCAGGTGAGTAGTTAATTCCGTTTCTCCTTATCTGCAATATATCTAACTTGTCATTGGGACCAGTTCCTTTATCTGCATTTGCTATCTGCTCGTTGTCTCCGCCATCTCTGCTGTCGTCTCTGCTAGTCGACTTCTGCCGCCATCGTCTCTGTATCCGAAGCCTTAGCGTCTAGCGCTTTAGGACAAAGGCATCCTTGATAGCATTTAGCTGGGCCTGCTGGGACTGTTGTTGCTCAACGAGACGGTTAAGGAGGGTTTCGAGGGTGGCATTGGCGGTAGATTGAGTAGACATACTGGAGATAGTGGAAGTAGTGGTATGGGAGTCGGTGGTTGTCATGAAGTGCCGCTTTTTCCCCTATCTTTTCCTTTCTTAGCGCCCATTCCCCTTTCAGCGCCCGTTTGATAGTTTGATGCCCGCTAGAAACCCAGTTTCCCTTTCCACATCATTCCCATCATTTCCTTTCTTGTTCTTTCACATCGTCCTCATAACTGATCCCATCTATTGTTCCCTTTGTTCTCCTTGTTCTCTCACATCACCTTCACAACTGATTCCATCTATTGTTTCCATCGTTCTCTTTGTTCTTTGACATACAACAGTTACTCGCTCCGGACTCTGTCCTAAAGCGCTAGACGATAGGACTATAGAAACAACGGCGGCGGAAGTCGACTAGCAGAGACGACGGCAGAGATGACAGAGGTAGCGAGCAGAGAGCAAGAGCAGGTAGATAACTGGTCCCAATGACAAGTTAGATATATTGCAAGTAAAGAGGGAAATGGAATTAACTACTCACCTGGTCCCAATGACAAGAGGTCAAGATGAGGGACCAGGTGTAAGCTACCTAGCTTATATACTAGAATGCAAGTCGTGCAAGAATAAAGAAAGATGATAGGGAATAAGGGAAACAATAATAGTCCAGGTATGGAACAATAACGAGTTCAGAATGAGTAACTGTTGTGTATAAAAGAACAAAGAGAACAAAGGAAACAATGGATGGGATGGGTTGTGAAGGTGATGTGCAAGAACAAGGATGAGAGAAGAAATGATGGAAATGATGAAGAAAGGGGAACTGGGTATCTGCCGCGGGCGTACACGGCACTGCCACAGACATACACAAGGAAAAGATAGGGGAAGAAGCGGCACTTCATGACAGACTCGTTCTTATTCTATACCTGGACTACTATTGTTTTCCCCTTGTTCCCTATTATCTTTCTTTATTCTCGCACAACTCACCTTCTAGTATATAAGCTAGGTAGTTTGCACCTGGTCCCTCATCTTGACCTCTTGTCATTGGGACCAGGTGAGTAGTTAATTCCGTTTCTCCTTATCTGCAATATATCTAACTTGTCATTGGGACCGGTTCTTTATCTGCTCTTGCTCTCTGCTCGCTGTCTCTGTCGTCTCTGTCGTCTTCTCTGCTAGTCGACTTCTGCAGCCGTTGTTTCTATAGTCCTAGCGTCTAGCACTTTAGGACAGTGGTGTTGGTTGGAGATGGAGATCGGTGCGAGAGAACAGAGAGAGGTCGTGGAGTGGCTGGTCCAGAACCTACAGGAGTGGGTGGTGCAGCAAACAGTAAGGCAGTAGAGGCTGTTAGATCGGTTTCTGGTTCAGGAGCGGGGATAGGACTGGGGAAGGGTAGTGGTACTAGCTCTGATCTGTCGGGGAACTGTCGAGCTTGCGGTATCGAGTTTAAAGGGTCAGCGTGTGGACAGGTTTGGAGTTCACAAGCTCTCCAGTTGCGAGTTTCAGGGTGACGGTGCCAGTGATGTTGGTCTGTGGGGTCAACTGCGTGAACGAGATTCGAACAAGGTTTGGAAGCCGTGATGCTCTTGCAAGGACAACCCTCCCACTGGTTAGGCTGTCAGTGCAATAAGGATCTTGACCTAATGTCCTAAAGCGCTAGACGCTAAGACTTTGGATATAGAAACGACGACGGCGGAAGTTGACTAGCAGAGACGACGGCGGAGACGATAGAGACAGCGAGCAGAGAGCAAGAGCAGATAAAGAACCGGTCCCAATGACAAGTTAGATATATTGCAGGTAAAGAGAAACGGAATTAACTACTCACCTAGTCCCAATGACAAGAGGTCAAGATGAGGGACCAGGTGTAAACTGCCTAGCTTATATACTGGAATATGAGTTGCGCGAGAATAAAGAATGATATGGAACAAGGCCAGAACAATAGTAGTCCAGGTATGGAATAAGAACGAGTCCGGAACGAGTAACTGTTGTGTAGAAGAGAACAAGAAGAACAAAGGAAACAATAGATAAGATGGGTTGTGAAGATGATGTGAAAGAACAAGGATGAGGAAGGAAATGATGGGAATGATGAAGAAAGGGGAACCGGGTATCTGGTAGGCATCAAAGTAACAAATAGGCGCTAGAAGGGGAGTGGGCGCTAAGAAAGGAAAAGATAGGGGGAAAAGCGGCACTTCATGACAGGATGAAGACTGGTGGGCAGGCACGGGTAACCCACCTCTCTCTGACTCTGTTATCGAATCCATCCACGCATCCGTCATTGAAGACCCTCCTGCAGATCCCAAAGCTAGTCCACCCCTCTATCACGTCAGGGCAAATCGTATGACACGAAGAGCTCTAGTGATAAAGGGTATCCTGGAAGACTGTCACAACAACCTTTGGATCGCAGGAGGATACACCTACTCCCAGCAAATCGCAGAAGAGGCCGGTAGGAGTAAGCCGCAACAGACGTTCGAGGAGATGGTCCCCCCAGAGTATCGGGGGTCCAGGAAAGTATTCTCGGAAGAGGAGTCTGAACGCCTGCCAGCTCACAAGCCTTGGGACCACGCCATTGAACTCGTACCAGGAGCCCCTCAGACAATGAAAACCAAGGTCTATCCACTTTCGAGCAACAAACAGGAAGAGCTCGACAAGTTTCTCGAAGATAACCAACGTAAAGGTTACATCCGTCCCTCCAAATCCCCTCTAGCTTTCCCAGTCTTCTTTGTCAAAAAGAAGGATGGCAAACTGCGCTTTGTCCAGGACTACCAAAAACTCAACGAATACACGATCAAGAACCGTTACCCTTTACCCCTCATCACCGATATAGTCAACCGTCTACAAGGAGCCAAGTACTTTACCAAGTTCGACGTTTGTTGGGGCTACAACAATGTTCGGATTAAGGAGGGAGATGAATGGAAAGCCGCTTTTGCAACAAATCGAGGGTTGTTTGAGCCCAAGGTTATGTTTTTCGGTCTCACAAATTCCCCTGCCACGTTCTAATCACTCATGAACTCCACCTTTGCCGACTTGATCGCCCTAGGAAAAGTTGCAGTATACCTAGACGATATTCTCATCTTCACCAGCACCTTGGAGGAACACCGAGTTCTGGTCAAGGAGGTTCTTGCTCGGCTCCAGAAACACAACTTATACCTTCGTCCCGAAAAATGCCAGTTTGAACAGACAGAGATTGAATATTTGGGACTTATTATTAGCGAAGGACAGGTACGAATGGACGGAGACAAGGTTAAGGCAGTTAGAGAATGGCCTACACCCTGCAACCTCCAGGACGTTCGAGGATTTTTAGGCTTTGCAAACTTCTACTGAGGTTTCATCTGAGACTTTGCCAAGATTGCACGACCCTTCAACAACCTGACCCAAAGACATATCAGCTTCAACTGGGGTACCCAACAGCAGGACGCCTTTGACCAACTTTGCACCGCTTTCACCTCCGCACCTGTCCTCACCCTCTGGCACCCAGATCGACCCACACGGATAGAGGTGGACGCCTCTGGTTATGCGACTGGAGGGGTTCTTTCACAGAAACTTGAAGACGGACTTTGGCACCCGATTGCTTTCCGTTCAGACTCTATGCAGCCGGCTGAGAGGAACTATGAGATCTACGACAGGGAGATGCTCGCTATCATAGATGCGCTAAAGGACTGGCAGTATTTCCTTGAAGGTCTCCCCTCTCCGTTCGAAATTCTCACCGATCACTCCAACTTAGAGTTTTGGAGAACTGCTCAGAATCTTAGCCAACGACAGGCCCAATGGGCCCTGTACTTGTCCCGCTTCCACTTCCTTCTAGGCCATTGACCGGGCAAAGCTAACACTCTTGCCGACCCTCTCTCCTGAATGGGTGCTCATCAAGTCCCAGATAGCAATGATAACCAACAGCAAATCATTCTCGGACCCGAGGTATTCATGAGGATTGCAGCTACAGGCTTGGTAAGCCCCGTGGAAGAACAGATCAGACAGGCTTCAGAATGGGAGGCAGAGGTGTTGGAAGGACTACGAGATCTGAAGGCACAGGGCCCTTCCCGCTTGGTCAATGGTCTGCTGGAATGGGAGGAGGACAACGGGTTGGTATACCACCGAGGTCGAGTTTATGTTCTCCCAGGCGACGAGTTGCGCAAAGAAGTAGTGTGCCAGTGTCATGACAGCCCCACAGCGGGTCATCCCAGACTCCATGGAACACTGGACCTCGTCGATACCCACTTCTGGTGGCCCACCATGCGATTGTTTGTGGAAAAGTATGTGGAAGGATGCGATACCTGTGCTAGGAAGAAGCTTCACCGTCACCCCCGCTCAGTAATTCAGCCACTCGATGTGCCGCAGGGACCTTGGGAAGAAGTGGGAGTCGACCTCATCACCCAGCTGCCCACCTCTCACGGATACGATGCCATCCTCGTCTGCACCGACTTCTTCACAAAGCAAGTCCATGCCATCCCCTGCATGAGCAACATCAATGCCGAGGGAGTGGCCGACATCTATTACCGGGAGATCTTCCGCCTGCACGGTCTACCAATGTGTTTTATCTCGGATTGTAGAGCCGGCATGACGCCTAGCGCAGTGGACTACTACATTACTACAACTACTACTTACCAGGAGAGTTGAGAGAGATATAGAGGCGAGACGTAGAAGCTCAAGCACACTGTAGATTCACGTAGAGAACTACCAGCTTATATACATGTGGAATAAATATAACTACCATAAAGAGATATCAAATAGGAATTGTACATATGGAGCATATAGAACAATGGAACAGTATCGAAGTACTGTCCCGCATAATCATACTGCAGGAGAAGTGAACCGGGACTGATTGATATCAAGGCCGCGGATTCAACACACCCCCTTGCTAAGTGCAGCTGAAAAGCGCATCTGAGCGGATCAAGTGGACAAGTAGAAATCAAGTCCAAAGTGATCTCTGAACCGTAAGAACTTCTCATGACCGAGATTCTTCGTAAACATATCTGCGGGATTGTAAACACCTTCGATGAAATACAACTCGACTTTGCCATCTTCAACACATGATTGGATATAGTGATACCGAATATTGATGTGCTTGGTTCAGCGTTCTTGAACTGGGTTAGAGGCAATAAAGATCGGGCCTTGATTGTCACCGCAGATTGGAATAAGACCTAAGTAAATTCCAAGTTCAGAGAGTAGCGATCTAATCCAGGAAGCTTGACAACTGCAATCAGACAGTGCCATATACTCAGCCTCAGTGGAAGAGAGTGCTACAGTCTTCTGGGCGTGTGATTGCCAACAGAAGATGCCACCTGCTAACTTAAAGAAATAGCCAGTAATTGAACGGCACTTGACGGGATCAGCAGCCCAATCCAAATCTGTAAACGCAAGGAGACCTCCATTGGAATTACCATCGTAAGTGAGGGTATAATCCTTTGTACCAGCGAGATAGCGGCAGATGTAGAGAGCTTTATCAAGATGCTCCTTGGTCGGATTTGCAGAGAATTGAGAAAGCTTCATGACAGCATAGGCAATATCAGGACGTGTGCCCAGCATAATGTACAGAAGTGATCCAATTACAGACTGGAACTTTGCCCGAATAGCCGAATTGACTGGACCATCCTTAGGCATTGGCACATATCCTGCAGGAAGCGGTGTGGTAGCAAACTTCGCATTCTGCATGCCAAAACGTTCAAGAACTTTGTCTAAGTAGTCCTGTTGGTCAATCAAGATCTTTCTGCCGTCACGGCGGATGCGCATTCAAAGAGATTCTTTAGTGTCACCCAGATCTCGGCATTCCCATCGAGCCATGAACTCGGCTTTCTTCTTGTCAACAAAGGCTTTGTTAGGACCCATGAAGAGTGCATTGTCAACATATATGATCGCATACACAACTTCACCACTCTTTTTGTCTTTGCAGACAAAGAGTCCAGCATCAGAAGTTAGGCGTTTGAAGCCCAAGGCTTCCATGGACGAGCTAAGAGTTTGCCACCATTCAAGAGCAGCTTGCTTCAGTCCATATAATGCACGACGCAGGTGTAGTATCTTGCATTCAGAGCCCTTGATTTTGAAGCCTTCAGGTTGCTCCATGTATATCTCCTCAGCAAGATCACCATAAAGGAAGGTGTTCTTAACATCAACAGAAGTGATGTACCAGTCTTTGAGTGCTGCAAGAGCAAGCATCATTCGAACAGTCTCAAAAAGAACGACCGGTGAGAAGATTTCATCAAAGTCAATACCTTCGACTTGAGAGAAACCTTTGGCAACAAGCCTTGCTTTCTGACAACTGTTAGTTTTAATGTCGAAGACCCATCTATTTCTGATGGCTTTGCATCCCTTAGGAAGGTCGCATAATTCAAAGACCTTGCGCTTGCGAAGTGCCTCAAGTTCTTTGTAGCAAGCAGCCTTCCATTCCTTCTGTTGTGCTTCAGGCAACTTCATAATATCACAGAGTGTCCATTCTCTGATGTTAGCTAACTCAGGAATATTGGACGTTGGAAGCAAATTGTGTACTGGAACGGCATTGTTCAGCAAGTAAATCACAAATCCTACTCCCCCTTCATGGGTAAGTCTTTCAACTACACTCTCACCCCCTTTTTGCGACTCAGTGCTTTCACTTGGTTGTGGAGCAGGCGGAGGCGGAAGTGGACCAGGAATCACACCTTTTTTACCACCTTTGCCTTTCCTGGACTTCGATGAGCCAAAATGATCAACTTTATGTGACGGTGCGGTATCACCAGTGATCTTTCTCCAAGATTTCTTGTTCTCTAAGTCGCGAACAATATGTGAGGGTTTATTCAGGTTCCTCTTTTCACTGAATATATTACCAGGTTGCGTAGTACCCGTCCGAAGCCTCGAAGATTGACGTGGACCTTCCACCACTGGTTGAGGTGGAGGTACAGGAACGTCGGTTTCACCTGTAGGCGACGGAGGACCAGATGGAGGTAACAGTTGTTCCTCAGCTTGTTTAGGGCTACCTGCAGGCTCATCAACTGGAGGCTCTGGTCTCTTTTGAAGGTTTCGGGAGCAACTTTTGGGATTTCGGAACGGAGCATCGTTGCTACTATCATCAGAGTCATTATCTTCCAAAGGAATGTCGGGATTTTCACCCAAAGTGAAACATTCACCATCCACTGGTGTTACGCCACGAGTTTTCCCATCAGGACATCTGGGATACAGAGTCTCATCGAACAGTGCAGTAGTACCTTTGAAAATAGAGTTGCTGCTTCGCATGAAGAGGAATCCTTTCATCCCTTCCTGATAACTGATGAAGGTCATCAACTCAGATCGAGGAGCGAGCTTATTGGTACGTTTGTCATCAGGTATGAAAACATAGGCTGCACAACCCATAACTCGGAAGTGTGAAACATCTGGTGCCTTTCCGTACAGCATCTCAAACAGAGTTTTTCAACCTAAACGTTGCACAGGAGTGCGATTGTAGAGGTGGACGGCGTGTTGGTGACAAAATTCCCACCAGGACTGAGGCATACAAGCTTCAAGGCAAAGAGCCTGGGCCTTCTCAGTAATTGTCCTGTTGAATCGTTCAGCAAGACCATTTTGTTGAGGTGTGTATGGTACGCTCTGCGCAACTGCGATACCATGCTCTTTGAGTAAAGCATCAAATTCGTTGCTCTTGTATTCTCCCCCTTTATCTGACATCCATTGCTTAATGGTAGTGTCGAACTGTGTCTTCACCATAGCAATGAAATGTTTTAATGCTTCAAGAGCATTGGATTTTCAACATAGGAGAGTAGACCACGCATGTGAAGTGCAGTCATCAACAAATGAGATGTAGTACCCATACCGGTGTTAAGATTCGACCGGAAACTGCTTCAGATCTGAATGAATGAGATCAAATGGTTTGGCAGCTCGAGACTTAGAGTTGGGGAACGATTTTTCATGCATCTTGCCTTCAGCACAACCACGACATATAGGAGTCTTATTGGTGCGCATCTTTAGGTCAAGTGGGAAATTCTGTGTATGTTTCCGAGCTTTATTCAGGGCTTTGTCTGAAGGATGTCCAAAACGCCTGTGCTCAATATCATAGTCTACGTTGTAAACGATAGACCTGGCCAATAAACTCTCAGCAGAAGCTTTCTGCGAGTGAACCCAATAAATGGTTTGACCAGGCATATGAGGATAGCAAACAAGCGATTGATTTCGCTGTGATGAGTAGAAGGCTAACTTTTTCGCGTTTCCACGAATAGAAAGTCCATCTTGAAGGAACTCACCCAAGGATAGTAGTTGTATATCCAACTGAGGTATGTAATAGACAGGATAGAGACGCGAAATACGCTCTGTCATTTTCCCATCTTGTCCTTCGACATGATGTTTGATGAAGACAGTCCCTTTACCCTTTATCTGTATAGGGTTGTTCTTACTAGTGGTATTAACCATTGAACCATTATCGAGGGGCTGATAATCAGCAAAGTCATTCTATCATGAGTAAAGTGCGATGAAGCACCAGAATCTAATAGCCAGCCCTGTGCATTACTGGACTTTTTTCCCTTACACTGTGTACAGCCTGTCATGAAGTGCCGCTTTGCCTGGTCGGTGGCCTAGAAGGAAGTGAAAGCGGCACTTCATGACATCCTCAAGGGGAGGAATGTCCTTGTCTTCACCGGTCAAGTTTTCCCAGAGGCCTTTGGCCTTGGAGACACCTTCCATTGCAGGCTCATAGACCTGTAGGAAGTCACGGCCGTTGAAGAGGTTCTTTCCAAAGTATTTCTGGAGATCAAGCATATTGATCGAAAGGTTTGGGTTTGGATCTGTGAAAAGACAGCATCAGCATGCGTCTAATCAAAACACAGGGTAAGCAGCCATGATGGGTGCTATGCTCAACAATGAGCACTGGATCCATAAGATCCGATGTTGTTGAAGGACGATACATCAATGCCATAGATCGAACACTCAATGAAGAGGTCGATGGCATGTACAGGCGTAGCCTAGTTAGCCATTGACAGCAGCCTATGAGGGCACTCGTCATCAACTAGCAACAGCAGCCACAAGGGCGCTCGTTGTTGACAGCAGCCATAATGGCGCTTGTCAATGTAGTAGGGCTAACCGGGGCCCATAACCTGTAGAGCCAGCATGACGCCTAGCGCAGTGGACTACTACATTACTACAACCACTACCCACCAGGAGAGTTGAGAGGGTTGTAGAGGCAAGACGTAGAAGCTCAAGCACACTGTAGATTCATGTAGAGAACTACCAGCTTATATACATGTGGAATGAATATAACTACCATAAAGAGATATCTAATAGAAATTGTACATATGGAGCATAATGAACAATGGAACAGTATCGGAGTACTGTCCCGCATAACCATAATGAGGGAGAAGTGAACTGAGACTGATTATCATCTAGGCTGCAGATTCAACACTCGTATGCCCATTAAGTAATTGACACCCCTTGCCTTCCCCATTCCCTCACACTGGATTTATTTGTGCAATTTCTGCCTATGACTCATCCGCCGATAGATAATATTAGAATCAGATTTACAGCAAGCTCTACGAGAGAAACAGTGAGCCACCTTCGTCCTCGATACTCAAATCAACCCGTCGATACCGCAGATAGCTCCAATTCCTGAGGGCTTGGAGGTAGATAAGACGGTCCAGCTGTCATCCTCTCGGGGGCTTGATGATAATGCCGGGGTACTATCTAAATTGGGCCTTTATTAAACGATAGACAAGTAGAAGCCCGCTCGGCAGGCACAGTGACTTTGTCACGGTTAGAGCCCTTGAAGCCTTCCCGAGTCCGCGACAAGCGGTTTTGTATCTCATGAGTGTCCCCCATATTTTGATCGTTCAACAAAAACACCAGTGTAATCGCCCGACGCTTCATTTCGAGGTGTTAGTACTTTCCTTTGAGAACAATTCAGCTTCGCCTCGAGAGTCCGAGTTGGGAGCATCGTGGCTCGAGCTACTAACTCGGGGGGAGAACCTCATAAGACTCTAGAAGCTCGGATGTTTATATTATAACGGTAAGTGTGCTAGGTGCAGTCCATGAGTGTGATTCAGGAATCGATGACCGCGGCCTTGTTCTGACCCCCAAATTGTTACCATTTCCCTTGTCGTGTTGCGATGTTAAATTGACCCAAGGACCCAAGATGCATCCGACGGCACTGGGAAGAGCCATACTACACCGGATATAAAGGACCCGAAATCAGACAGAATCTTTGAGAGCCCTGGAATGATAAGAAACTATGTCTTACAAACGATGGAGAGTTTCGCATGCCGTTTTGAGATAAACGTGAACACTTCCAGATAGTCCAAGGCTTCCAGCGCCCGCTACCTCCTACATAGACTGATATCATACACCTGTTCTTTTTTTTGCTTGATACAAACGCCAAAAAAGTTTTCTGACCCGCGTGGAACATGGTCGGTTATAACGAGAGGGTAAGGGAGGAACAGCCAGTCGAGCTAAACGAAGACACCGCACGATGCTGGCAAAGCTGGGAGAGCGCACAAAATCACTCGTGAACGTCAGATTATAGTCTCTTATTGGAACGAGGTTGGCTGCGAGATAGGAGGGATTACGATCGGCAAAAACGGCAGGCAAACGGAATTCACGTGCTCATTAATAAATCTTGTATTCTTGTATGCTCATTGGGCCAGCCACCTGACACGACGCGTCGTTGAAAGCGGCCACATAAAACCAACTAGGCGTAAAACTTAGGCTATAACGTATTCTTATGCTCACTACAGTTGAGACTATCTCCTGCTCAAACTCAGATTGAGTTTGAGTACAGTTTGACATTCAACAGCGAAGGTGAGCTTCAAATGTACACATTTACGCCTACAATCTAAGTTTATCCTACTTTAAACCCCAACAACGGAATGTCAGGCACAAGCCTCAGATGTGCCGCCTCGATCTGCTCATATCTCTTTCCCGAGTTCTGCGACATCATCGAATGCAAGATTGAGGCGGAATGTATAATTGTGTAACGGGCTCTGACGGCTTCAACTCTCTACTTGATAAAAGGTACCCATCCGTCAGCCAAACCAGTCATGCAGATAAATAGAAGAACGTACCTCGACGTTCGAGACACGGCCGAGGTATGATTTACGTTAACGTCACTGTTTTCTTACGAGGGCGGTCATTTTGATTGCTGATCAAAATACGTGTCTTTGCGACTTCGAAGTCGGCTGTGGGGCCAACAAACGCAAATTATCTTAGGCAGTTGGGGCCGACGTATGTTGCTCGCTGCCCTCGATCGATCCGTATTTTACCCTGCTCAGAATAACTAGCTTGCATGTTGTAGCTTCGACTTTCAAAGTGCCACTCGGGAGACGGGACAGAATTAAAGTACGCAAGAATACCAGTCTCCCAGGTGTTGACCACAGATCCGAATGTAAAAAGGGCCGTGTCTTGCCGAGTCTGACAAATCGTCTCCCCAGCTGTCTGCAGATACTCCTCCCTTTGACGCGATTAGATACGAGAGGTCGCCAAAGGTTTCCTCAAAGTAGATCACAATCTCTTCGGCATCGAGCTGAATGGCTTGCGAGCACGTAGATCGGCGCAACACAAGTTCGACTGTAAACTTTCCATACTGTTCAAGCAGGCTTCCTTGAGCTGGAAACGAAAAGGGTGATGGCATGCTTTAACGTCGCTGTATATTCGATGCAGGATCCCATGTTTTCGCTTGTGCGGTTAACACTTTAAAGTGTAGTTTCCGTATGTCAGGTAGCTCCCTCTGTCTTCCCAGTCGGGCGGTGAACACATTGAGTAAAACTATGATTCTTGTCAATCGAAACTTTAATGGATCGGAATGCGTGCCTTCAACCCTTGTCGACCAACTCAACGGCATTTGATTAGATTCTAATAGTGAATGAGCTTGTGAAACAATCACCACAGCTTCTTCCTCACCGGAATCAGACCTATCCAGTGTCCTGTGTTGTTTTAGGTCCGAATGTCGATTCAGACGGTGTACTACAGGAGAGAGACGGAAGTTGTGCACCCGCATAGTCCCTGCGAGAGTACTAGTATACTTACCACGACGGGCAACGATCGCCGATGGGGAACATCAGATTGGAGCAAATTCAACCGAGAGATCGACCAGAATAAGCTGAGTATGCGCAGTAAACCTCGTTCTTTGATCGTAGTTCTCTGGCCGTGTGGTGTAGCCGGCAACATAGTCTCTGTGAGCATGCTCTGCGAACTCGGGTTTCGGTCTCGGATTTATGAACCTTCGACCGTGAGCATTGACGCAGTGAGAGAGGTACTCTTTGGTCAGGGCATGTTTCCATTGGATGCCCATATCTACTGAATAATCAGCGATGCTGGTAATTAACTTGTTGCACATGTAGAGAAACTCACAAAATAGTCTATAAAGAAACACTATCTCATTTGGGGAGGGAGACGGTGATCGACCAACTGAAGTAACAGAACATGCTGTGATCGGGGGGCTATACCGTTAGTACCCTAAGTCAGATCGAGCACACAGATGAACTCACAGCCGCTGACCGTCGAAGACCGGCGAAACTTCTAGGCTCCACCTTCTCGTCAGAAGATTATGGTAACGGGAATCTTGAGGGCAAGAGCGCCCGAGATACGGAGATTGGGACAATCAAAAGACGTAGCTTTTTGTAAGTGTAGGATGGCCCAGAACAAATCGTAACCGTCAATTCACACAAGAGAAGGCAATTGATCGAGGTAGTTGCGGTTCATCATACATTTCCGAGTCATGGTCCATCATCGATTTCATTCGTTAGCTACCCACCGTATCCACCCATACCCATCACTAGTACTTCGGTGAGGAATCACCCGGCTGCCGCATGTTCCGGTTGATTCGACGGATATCCGCGTCATATTGGAAGAAAGGACGCGGATAACAATATCGCTACTTCACAAGAGTATAGCATCTAACGTGCCAGAGAGCATAGATAAACCTGTCATCATGAGACGACGCAGAGGCAAAATCAGGAATTCTAAACGAAGAGAGTTCAGCAAAGCCAAATCTTTTAGTCGACTGATTAGCGTACCTGTCCTGGTGCCTATCCACCACGAGATGGAGGAGGTAACACAACCCTTAACCGAGAGCCGTGTCAGGACAACAGGGCGATGGAATCTTGGTCTTTGTAGTGGCCTGAAGAGGGGACAATGGGAAGCTGTTGTGATGCACTGGAAAAGATTCGACGTTCGGAGATGAGACCGGGATGTCAGGTCATCAAGCTCAAGCTTCAAGCTCAAGGGTTGGAGGTAGGGCGTTGTAGGACGCATCCCGTCTGTAAACCAAACAGCGAGACGAGAGCAATAAAGGCACGTGCCACCCATAGACAGTGTTTTCTTCCGGTCCTCCCACCATCTATCTCGCTCGAAACGCCTCTAGTCGGGTCCAAGGTCCCACCAAACGCCTCCGAATCCCTACGTCTCCTCCTTGTCTATGCGAGGATTAGGTATAAGGAAGTTAAACCCGCAATGCCGCCGACTTATGGTCACTTCCTGGGATGGCATGGGCGTTTGATGAAGAGGGAGAATAGGATTGGCGTGCGCGGCAGAGTTGATAGATGCTTTGGAGGTGTCTTGAACACTGCAACAGAATAAGAGAGGGTGAGTTTTCAACATGATGGAAGGAATACACACACGCATACTCCAGCCGCCTGAATAACTATCGCCCCCATTGCAAATTCTACTTTTCGGACTCCACAGAGTCGAATCATTTTCAGCCGAGCAGGCCAAAGACATCAAAAAAGGACGAGAGAAGGAACAAATCTTCATTTGGGTTCGCTGTCGTGGTGGTGTGTAGAAGAGAAAATGTGGGTAACGAAGGCGTCTGTTTTTCCAACGATGACGTCATGCCTTTCGGCTCTGACTCAGCCTCACGGTTACCGAGGGGTTACCGGCTAAGCTTAACGTTCCCAATGCTCACGACGATCTCAAGTCCGGATCTTCCACTTTGGATAGGACAAGATTTTTTCTCGATTGGTCCAAACGACTTTGAATTTCGCTCAAGAGTTTGAGCCACGGTACAGCCGCCAATGCACAGGGAACGCGAGATAATCAAGCATCTCCTCTGTATCCGCGCCCAGTTCTTAGATGTATACAACTATGCATCTAACTACGAGGCGTGGAATCGTGCTCAGACTGACTCTGTAGCCCCCAGCACGAGCTACTTTTGGGACTTGGTTGTTTTCAGAATGGGTGAAAATGACACTGGTTCCAATCTCTTGAATGCTGTTGACAGATCGGATATATATCTAGCTCGAGGTCTAGCTTTATAGGGTTCTGAAACAACGTTTTGCAAAGAACCCGCACCCGTCTTTCAACGAGATATTCACGCTTCTCCCGCCTTTCGGTCAGAATGAAGAAGGGACCCCGGGACTACAACGGGAGGAAGGAAGTTTGCCGGATAACTCCCTTTTCTTGCAACAGATTACCAAGGTAGATCTTGAGAGAGTTTTGGAGGCGTTATATCCCCGGCACGGAGTTCTAGGCTTTTCTTCCTTTCCTTTCAGGTTGCACCTGGTTCAGAGTTCGAATGCTGACCCAGGATGATATCAACACAAAGGCCTAAACCAAACAATGGCTATTGGCCTTGGAGCTTTCGTCCCTCTGGAACTTCATTCACATCCGAACGGCGGGAATTACTCAACTGTCTCTGCACAGTACATCGGCCTTCACTCCCAACAACCGAATATGCTCGCAGGAAAACAATACGGCGTGCTCAAGTGATTCATCGACGGTGTCATGATCATAGCTTGCGCCCACACGACCGACCTCTCTTATGCTGATGCTGAAAGAATCGGAGTTGGCATGATAGTATCGATTTACCAATTGAAAAGCAACATCGGGAACGCCGTTCTAGTCAGTGAGAGACACCTAGATACCATATTTCCAAAAGGCTCCCCAAGCGATTCTCGGAATATTTCGCTGAAGATATTGGGAACATTATATCAAAAGCGAGTGTTCATCAAGAGACATTGGAGGAGCAGGTTTCAGCTGACGAGGGTGGAAGGTGTTCAAGTGTTTCGATGTCGATCTACCTAACTAGCTATACTTCATCGTGCCTCCAGTGGTAGTTACTCGTGGTCTAAGCCCTCTTCATCCGTCAAGGTTGCACATTCGGCAGAAGAATTCCTTCGAGCGAGAACGCGAACGGACAAGGGGTGATTACTTGTCTACCCGCCCAAATTCCTTCTGGACGGTCGGTTGTTATGATTGTGGGATCCACAGCATGGCGACGAGGGTGTACCCATGATTCTGGCTTCTGCTGCTCGACCGATATTTGTTTAACCAAAGTCGAGTAGCTGAAAAAGGATATCAGTACTACCTCGAGGAGTCGTAGCGACGGATATCACCCCCCCGAGCGAAAGGTAATTCAAAATTGCTCCAATCATGATCAATGTCGACCTTCAGAGCGGAGGACCTTATAACTTTGCCCACCTTGAGGCGAGTCGATCTTTGCTTATGTGGCAAAATATATCAGACGGCATGGGTGCGAGTAAAGTTATCACTAGTTGCCTTGCCCTCACCGAGGTCGACTACTCGTGTCACGTTGAGCGGATGCAATATCGTGATGACGCTGGCCCGACTTCATGGTGATGCTCGCTTGAATGTGATGTCTCCCTTGGTCTTTGTACGATTATATCAGGATGTACATTACAAGCCTGGTTCCCCGTCCAGAAGCCCATTCGGCGCATTTCCTATTAAATATGTATAGCAACGTTACATCAGACAACTTGAACGGTACTTTTCGCCAGGTCCGACCATCCTCCTAGTAACTCTCTACTCTCCTCCATAATCTTTGCCTCGGCGTCCTCATATTCGGAAAATGAAAAATGAATCCATCGTATCGAATGAGCTCGTATTATAACAAGCTCGACAAGAAATACATACATGATAGCTGTGAGTAAAATCATAAATAAATGAGTAATCACCACACGACAGTGTCTTTCCCTATCTCAAGTTCAACAATGTTGATAATCGGACGAGGTTTCTGGGACACGGCGACCGTGGCACCCAATGGCGGGTCAGAATTCTTTACTACCTGGGTATCTCCCAGTCCAACCCGTGCAATCATCAGCGTAGGACAAATTCCCTACGAATCATGATCATATCAGCCTCGCATTGCCAATACAGAGGAGAGCCAGCACGA
The DNA here is from genome assembly GCA_024721195.1 of Marasmius sp. AFHP31. Classification (NCBI taxonomy): domain Eukaryota; kingdom Fungi; phylum Basidiomycota; class Agaricomycetes; order Agaricales; family Marasmiaceae; genus Marasmius; species Marasmius sp. AFHP31. Next base: position 24,333 of record JANHQD010003037.1, read on the forward strand.
CAACGACTCACCGCGAACTGAACAAGAAGTGGAGAGAGATCCCAGCCTGCTAGCGGCGGGAGCAGAATAAACGGAATTGTAATGATGAGGACGAGGGGGTATAACAATCCCGACTGGAATCTTGAGAAGGTTGCCATCACCGTTGATACGGGCTTGTTAGCGTCGTACTCCATGCGCCAGGAAAAATTAACCCACATGATGACTGCGATTGAAGCATACCTCTTCCTCGAACTCAGGGGGACATAATCATCCGACCGCCGCGAAGACAGCCAGATTTTTCCGGCTATATTCACACCGTTTTAGTCTGAAATCCTGCAGAAGTATAGAGCATGTGAGCACTTACCGACCATGAAAGTGAGGGCGGTATTTATCAGCGCGTTCAGAGTCAAGAAAGTAATCTCGAGGTAGGTCCCTTCGTTGATCCACTTTGCTAACGCAGAGCTTGGTGCAAGACCTGCGGAGGCGGTGATAGTCATGGATACGATTCCCGCCGCTTCGTGGAGATTAAAATTGGGAATATGGAACCTTCGCGACCTAAGTACAGAACAAGGGCTCACCGTTTGATAGCAGACAGGCGATTCCAGGGACATAAATAACAGCCTTTCGAGAGTTATATATGACGTAACATCTGAAAACCTAGTGAACGTTGGATCATCTTTGCTTCAGTTGCAGATCATGAGGTATCAACATACGAGGACAACGTCGGCAAGAGCACTGATCTCCCACGGAGGTGGGTCAGAATCAATTCTCGCAAAGAGCCACATCCACTTACTTAGCCAACATGATGAGGACAGATGAGGAAATCCTCGAGCCCGGGAGCGGATAAGCTTATACTTGTACCATAATCATGACCAGAAGACTCACCTAAATACTGACAGAAGACGTCTCATCAAATCCCGTGTTTTTGCCTGATTCTCTTCTACTCCATTCCCAGTGCGCTCATAGAAACGACTTTCTGCTTGAACGACAACCAAACCGGTATTGACAGCCAGACCGAGAGTCGCGAGAACGAATAACACAATTATTGTTGTGAGATGGAAAGTTCGTTCACGGGTTCTGGGCCGTTGCTCAAGAACAAGAAGACAGAGTGCGAACGACATTGCGTAGAAGCCTGTCGTGAAGGATAGGAATTGAGGGACTTGAAGAGGTCGATTAGGTGCATAGCACTTTGAGTATACTCACCGTATGCGAGGAACTGGAGCTAAGGTTGAATATAAAACATGACTTGGTAAGACGGTAGAACCAATCAAAACCGAACGGAGAGATTTCTACACACCCCAGTGACGACGGTGGGCCCGATAATGATTCCCGACAAGGTTAGGTGAGATTGTAGAGGAAATGACTCCTGTCCCAATGCAGGCTCGATCAGTGCAGGTGCTTGAGGCATTGTCTTGCAAGTGGAATTGACAGGGACAAGTACCCGCGATCAGCAGGATGTTGGAGGGGCTAAATACTAGTGAACCGAGCCGGGATCGCGTACACAGTTGTCATGAGTCATTGTTTTGGGGAAAAATTTCGATATCCAAAACTGCCCGACAGTTACATAGCCCGTGAAGGTTGTGAGTTGGCCCAAAGAATCTCGTGAGACTTTGATAAAAGCCGGGTTGATCAGAAAAGTAAACCAGTCACAACCAAAGAGAGACCCATCCCAAATCATTGCTTCACCAACCATTACCAGATTTTCTTCACTGCATTCCTTTGATTCTGGTCACGACTGTACGCATGGCGCTATGATGTGATTCCCATGTGCTACCGGGAAGGCTTCAGTAGCGTGGGACAGCATCTAAGGACATGTTGATCAATCATGCTTCGCCTTCCCTGAGAATGGACGTAGATACCGTCAGGAGAGATTTGATTGATGAACGAAGGTCACAGATTCATCACGGTCTTTTCGATGCGAGCAGCGTCTATGAACATCTCGGTACCCTGCGACGAGGAAATGGCTCAGCACGTTACGATGCCAACAACAAACTATCTCTTTAATGCACGGACGATCTGATTGATCTCATTCCCAGTTCACTCAAGCCGACGACATATCATATTATACCGTCGGAAGACAAATGGAAGTGCTTAGCTTCAACCTGACGCCTGCAACACACCCATTGGGATCGATACTGCGAGGGAGGAAACCATCAATCCATTGCATTCATCGTCCGAGCTAACACAGCACACTTTCCCCAATCGAGCAATATTTTTCAACCTCAAGATCCAGTCCCCGCGAAAAGTTTGAGCGAGCAACGGTGAATGAGCCCCGATGAAGAGGTTGCTATTCGAGTAGCCCTTTGTTGAGGCAGTGAGAATCACGGGGTACCGTTCTAGACTCAAATGGCAGACCTTCTATTTCGAAGGTCGCTTGAGCTGTATCTCTTCCTTGTAATCTTCTCGATGTTTCCCATAACAGTGCAAGGAGCGTTGGCCAAAAAACATAGCCCCATCGGGAAGATAGAGTAATTTACCGTATTCACCGAGCAGATCACCGTTATACCCAAACTTTCTAGCTCCGTAGTATCGATGCACGTGAGATCCATCACCTCTGGAGATAGCACGACAACCATCGAGCATAGTTGCAAGTTGGTAACATGGAGTGTAGTTGGGCATTGGAGAACCTAAAGGCCGGAGTTGAACAAATGACTAGTCACGCACGGAAAACTCATACTACTATCAAGGAGTACCTCCTCAGCTCTATTCGCCCTCCCAATCCGAGAAGCTCGCAATTGAAACAGCGAAGATCTACCTATGTCTATCCTAAGCTCTCATCGACTATGAGCTTGACTTTCTACCCTCTTACTCTTTCATATGCCGCTCCTAGCTTCCCATCAGTCGCGCATGGTTTGTGGAACGGTTCGAGATCGATATAAAACCCTCCCCAAACAATTTATCGATCTCGTCTCCCGTTTACAGTCAAAGCATTCTATAATTCTACAGTTCATTCAACGAATTGCCTTTGTGATCCCTGAGAATCTGCTTGGATATGTAACGTACTCAAGGGATAGAAACGACGTAATGGTCTATGCCGTCGTGGTGAAGGAGATGCTCATGAGTTTGAAGGTTTGCACTCCATCGCTCAGAAAGCTGGCCGTTACCTACGGTGGCAGCCAATCACTCTCCTACCCTGGAAATCTATCTGGACAATTCTCCCCGTCCTTTTGTCACATTACCCACTTAGAATTATTCTTATAACAAAAGGAGAACATACCCCTGACCCGGTCTATTTTCTTTACCTTGTTTGGAGGTTTTGAATATGCGCAGTGGTGGTAAAGATTGACAATATTCCGACGGAAACGGTCGTCCAGAATATCTCACTTCCACCTGCACTGAAAACAATACAGTTGGGAGGAACAGACGATTTTGTGGATACCGCAGGCCTGCCTCGCTATTATCAGTAGTTTCGGTCCCCCGAAATTCCTCGCGAGTTCCCGAACCTCTCCGTCCTGGAAATCAAGACGGTCTCCGACTTAAGCGAGGTAATTCTCGATCCGCATATCGAACCGTACCTCCGTCAATGTTTTAAGCTGCGGTTCCTACATCCAGGACTTGACAAAGGATATGTTGGCCTTCCTAATAGAATAGGTATGTTCGTACCTTCTTCCTTTTCCTGTTGTGAGTACGGCTCAGGTAACAACTTCCTAGCGTTCTGCGATTTGTCTATCCCAAAGAGCCTCAGATGCCTCGTTATTAGTATTCGCAACATAGTTGAAGATGAGCTTAACCAGTTGGTACTGGATATGATCTGAAATACGCTCAACACACTCACCTTACCTAAACTTCACCAAATTGCCTTCAACGTCTGCAGAAGTAGCCTTCAAGTCCTCTCAAATCAATGGGCCGCCCTCGACGCCTCACTCGCCACCCAAAGACTCGCAACGGTCCAAATTACACTCGTTGTTCATTCTGAGATTCAACCTGCACGATTGATCATGATGAAGACCTCCTACACGCTCAAGAAGTCTTCTTGAGCTGCGGTTCGAAGGAACGATTATCAGTTATTCGAGCACTATTTGTCATGAACACACAAACTTGGAAGGAGACACCCGAGGAAGTGAAGCACCTTCAGGATTACGATGTGATTGATTGGGTATGTCGACGTTTCTCGGTGTGACAACATTGTGGTAAGCTCTCATGCGCTTACTTACTGCTGTATTGCGCATTGACCCTTTGTTCCAGAGCAGGCAAACCACCATCCTTCGGGTTTTTCTCCTCAGGGAAATAGAAATGGCGAGGGGAGTTCATGGTTGAGGGCTTGTGCCCTCGAATGATTAACAATGAGGCACGGGCGCAACATAGAGAAAACTGGCAGGACGTTAATGCGCTTTTGTATTGCCGACCTGAAAGACTTGAGAAGGTGGTAGGTGTCACGATTTCGTTGAACAAGCACGACGAAGAGCTCACCTGATCGTGTTGTGAGCACGGTAAAATTTCCTGGTACCTACCGTGTCCGGTTCCTGTATCCTTTCCCGAAAAGACCGACATTTATCGCCGACTCAGCCATTCAATATTCAACGCTCATCGGTTGTCTTTGAATCAAGCCGCTCCGGGAACAAAAGACACGGCTGTATTCCCGCCGTATCTGTGCAATGAGCGCCACTTTGCCTCAATTTATTCTTTGACATCCGGCGCAAGGGTAAAACCCGTAGCCTCCGTCCTTTTATTGTGGAATTCACTGCCATTTAGTTGCACTGCGAAGTACTGCGTACACAGCTAACGTCCCGTAGCAGTACGACTATAGTATATAAGTAGAATCAGCTTGTAGTGTCAAACTAACCTCGATATTTTGTCCACTTTTGTACCTAGTTCTTGCTTACACTCAATTCATCTGCTCTCTACTCACAAGTGATTCTAAGTGTGATACTCAGTGAATTCATTGTGTTTTCAACTATGTAGTGACACTCATTTATCACCTCCATATTACTAACTTGAATCTCATTCTCATTGACATTTTGTTTACCAGTTTTCCTTGAAAGATCAAGAGGCTCCGCCAATTTCAATCCCTGACCAGGGGGTGGGGGGCCCCCCCCAGAAGGATATTTTGGACCCCCCTTGGCAGAGAATTTTTGGGGATTTTGAGCCTTTGTCCAGGCTTCAAGAAGTGATTTGATGGAGAGAGAATCAATCAAGAGATGCACAAGAATTCTAACTGGCCCGACTCTAGCGTTGCCAACGGCTGGTCCGGCTCGGCTCCAGCTCGGCTCCAACGGTCCGGCTTTACAACGGCTTCCCGAGCCGTCAATCACGTGCGGCTTGGCTCAGCTCAGCTTGGAGCCGGCTCAGCCATGGCTCAAGCTGTTGAAATCTTGTAAAAATTAAATATGGTCAGCATGTTGCTAAAAATCAAAGGAAGGGTACCTGTGGACTATATGATGTAAAAAAATGAAACCTTGGTGTGTTGGTGGTCATTGTTGCTGTTGTCATCGTTGCTGAAAAATATCTGGCCAGATATTAATGGGTTAGGGTTAGGAATTAGGCAGGCACTTTCTGCATACATTTGACATTTGGCCTAAAGCACTCATGTTGTACACTCTATACAGTGATAATTATGATACCAGATTGGTAAAATACATAAATACAATGCATTAGAATAGTTGGGAGGCAAAAAAAATTAAAGAAAAAAGTGACGGCTCCTGAGCCGGACTGAGCTGGAGCCATTGACCAGCTCCATCTGAGCCGTTTTTTGCCACGGCTCGGCTTGGCTCGGCTTGGAGACGGCTCAGCCACGGCTTGAGCCGAGCCGTTGGTAACGCTACGCCCGCTTTCCAACTATTCGCGATCAGAGATGCACATACCTGAGGACTAGCCCACCTCTATGCTCTCTTGATTTGTAGGTCTTGTATGAAGCCTTGCCCACTTCGGACCGACTGAGACAGCGACGGGGAAAGCAGAAGTCGAGTATCTCGGAGAAGACGTCATATTTCTTTTTCAAGCATTTCTCTTACTTGTTTCAAACACGGACACTTTGATTTACGCACATGACCTTCAAACACGTTCCATTGCTTTCTGTTTGAATCCGCGTTTCATACGTACATATATATTCTTGTATTCGAAGCCTGCAAATGGAATCTCTCTTCTGACTTTTACGTTCACGCTCCCACTCTTAAACACCATCACAATGCTTCAGTAAGTTTTACCTACGTTTACGCTAACATTTCTAGTCTACGTGAGGACTCTTTGAACTCCGACCAGCCTCGAACGTCACACATCCCCGTGGAATAAACATTCCTTCTTCAGTGGTGGACACACTGGGAATTGTTCTACTGGTTTTCCGAGGGTTCTAAAGTACGTCCTCTTTATCTAATTCAACGCTTACCTATCAATAGAATCAACGATGTCTCGCAACGGCGAGGGTGAAAGCCCTACTACTCCTACGACAACCTCCAAAGTTCTCGTCTCCAGATTACCTATGCCGGGTCACAAAGGCGCTCCTCATTTCAATGGCATCGCCCCTTCGGAGTTCTTGAAGAATATCGAGATCATGACCCGCAACGGAGGGATCATCAACAAGAACGAGAAGGTCGACTGCTGTCTCCCCCTACCTTTCCTTTCTTAGCGCCCATTCCCCTTTCAGCGCCTGATTGTCACTTTGACGCCCATTTGCTACTTTGACGCCTACCAGATACCCGGTTCCACTCTCCCCATCGTTCCCATCATTTCCTTCCCCCATCCTGGTTCTTTCACATCGTCCTCACAACCTATCCCATCCATTGTTTCCATAGTTCCCTTTGTTCTCTTTGTTCTTTTATATACAACAGTTACTCGTTCTGGACTCGTTCTTATTCTATATCTGAACTACTATTGTTCTCTCCTTGTTCCCTATTATCTTTCTTTATTCTCGCGCGACTCATCTTCCAGTATATAAGCTAGGCAGTTTACACCTGGTCCCTCATCTTGACCTCTTGTCATTGGGACCAGGTGAGTAGTTAACTTCGCTTCTCTCTATCTTCAATATATCTAACTTGTCATTGGGACCAGTTATCTACCTGCTCTTGCTCTCTGCTCGCTGTCTCTGTCGTCTCTGTGGTCGCCTCTGCTAGCCGACTTCCGCCGCCGTTGCTTCTGTAGTCCTAGCGTCTAGCGCTTTAGGACAACTGCATTTACAACTATTCCTCCGACCGGATCAAGACTAGGCTTCAAGATGTTCCTGAGTTCAACATCGAGAAGGACAACAAGAAGTGGTCTGAAGCTAAGGACATGCCCTTAATGCTTTTCGGTGTCCACGATGTTAAGAAGAAAGTTACTGAACAGATCCTTACAGATTTCGTCTTCAAGCATGCGGCTGAAGCTTCTTTCAAGACTGAGAAAGACGTTGCCGACTATCTTCTTGAGTTCACGGCGCTATCAGCCCCCTTGGTCAAACAGCAAGTTATTACGACTAAGTCGTCCGAGGTAAAGTTCTCTCAGGGAATTCCAGTTGACCTTCAGTGCTGGTTTCTAGATAAATTACCTGAAGACAAACAGACCATCGACAATCCTCCGACGATCAAGGAGGCCTATGCAATTCTCACCAAACGGTTTGATTCTAGCAGTCCGTTCTACCGTGTTGACGCTTCTGTAGGAGTTACTGAGAACGATTACGATGACAAAGGGAATATGATCATCAAGAACGCCAAACCTTCTGCGGCGATCGAAGCTTCCAAGTCCTCTCCTACGATTTGTGACTATTCAAAGGCTTCTACCTCTCCCGCAGTTGTTCAACAGAAGTCTAAAGCTACGGTAGGGTCAGACGAAATTGATCAGCTCACAAAAGCTCTCGAAGACATGCGATTGAGTCAAGCTCGACTCCTTCAAGAGATCCAGGCTTCTCGAATTCAAGCATCTGCTCCAACCACTACGTCTTCCTCTCCTGTTTCTTCTCCTAACCGTCGTACTGATTTACTGGCTTCTTGCATGATGTGCGGTGAGGTTTCAGGCCAAGGACTCCTCCACCGTTTAGGAATTCGGAACTGTCAAGATACGCAAGACCTTTTGAAGGCCGGCGACGTAGTAGAAGGCACAGACAGACAGGGGCGACCTCGAATCTTGTTGCCCGATGGCTCGGAGCTCCCATATGTTCCCCCTGGCACGAAAGGGGGTATCGCTGTGGTAATACGTGCACTTAAAGCCACCAAAGCTACATCGCTCTTACTAACAAGATAGGACTTACGTTCGGGGACTCAACTCTTCTTTCTCCCAGTACTTTTGCTGCATACCCAACATTTACTGATCAATCTGTATTTCCAGTAACCCGATCTGGCAAGGACACCTCAAACCGTTTTGATCCGGCTAAATGTCCTGAAACCAGGAAATCTCAACAACACAAGTCACCTGTCATCACGACGACACCTCCTAACCCACCTGTCACGCAAGTTCCACCTCCTCCAAACCCGATCAATAGGGAGGACGGTTGGAAAGGCTCCCTACCGAGTAACAACAAAGCCCGCGATACGGATATGAAGGATGGGACCCACAAACCAAACCGACCTTCGAATCCTTTTCGTCTCACCTCCGACATCCAAGAACAACTCGATCTCAACAAGTTTTCGAAGGAACTACTCGACATGAAGGTCACTGTGTCACTCAAAGATCTTATCGGCAGTAGCCCGGGACTACAGAAGACGTTTGATGATCAATTTAGGACAAAGAGAGTTTATGAACACGCTAAGCCCGCTGAATCCAAAGCTTCGTTGTGGATAACTGCTGACGGGCGAATCCTTACTGAAGACCAGGCTCCACAGGCAATTTACAGCTCTCCGAACGAGCTAGTAGTTGAAGGAACCGACCCGGAGCAGATACAGCAGTTTCTCGTCAAGTACACCTCGAAAACCAAGGTTGTCCCAACGAAGAAGTATATGGCCATGACCACTGGGTTCCTCCGCCTGGAAGTCAACGGTAAGATTTACAAAGCGATGGCTGACACAGGTTCGGAACTTAACCTTGCGACGCGGAGTTTCCCTGAAGACACAGGCTGCGCAATCAACTTCGAAGGACTAGGCTGGAGATTGAAAGGAGTAAATGGAGAACCAGAGAGGATGTTTGGATTGTGCCCTGACGTACCATTCAAGATTGCGGGATACGATTTTCCGGCTCACGTTTTCATTTCTAATCACGAGTTGGATAATACTGATATTACTCTCGGACAGCCGTTCTTCCAGTGGTACGCGGCTCGATTCCACTACGAACGCTCGGGACGTGTCTTCATCATGTTGTGGCAGACTGGAGACCGGCACGACGAACCTTCACTTGGTATCACCATCGCCGACCCGGATAACGAACGTAACACCCCTAAACTTCGACCATCATTCTCTGCATCAATTGACGAGGTTGAAGATGAGGAAACCGCAAATTTTCAAGGCTGAAGCAAGATACGACGATCTTCCACACGGCTTCAGCTACGCTAGGAAGATCTTTTGAATCCCTTATGGGCAACGCTGAGTTCTCCGACTTTGATTCTTTATTTTCAGTTCTACCTAATGACTCTTTCGACTCTATGATACATTCTTTCATTCATTCTTCCGGTGTCGACCTTGATTCTATTTCATCTTCACCTTGGGTTGACCGAGCTTTATTCTGTTACGAGACTAATACTACTATTAATTCTTCAGCCACCTCTACTACAAAGCGACCAGATGGACTACAAACGAAGCGCAAATACAAGCCCATGCATCGAAAGGTTCGTCCCGTTCCTACTTACATGCCTAACCCCATTGCCCAACAGTACACCGAGATCCCTATCGCCAAACCAACACCTTTACCTTACTATCCTCCTCCTTACCAATCTCTACACTTCGGCAATCGAGTCACTCTCGAACAGTTGGAGATGATGCTATCAAAGATTGAGCCAGGACTTTCAAAGGAAGAGATTGATTTACTCGCCTTTGTTGTCGTAGCTCGGGAGAAAGCTTTCGCCTTCAATTATTCGGAGAAAGGCTTGTTCTCCCAAGATTACTTTCCCGACTACGAAATACCTACCATTGAACACACGCTATGGCAACGACTGCCTATTCGAATACCAGCTGCTATTGTCGAGATGGTAAAGGACGAAATCAGGTCTCAAGAGCAAGACGGAAGGTTCGAACATACAACATCCAGTTATCGAGCAGCTCTGTTTGCAGTAGCAAAGAAGAACGGTGTCCGGCTGGTCATCGACCTTCAAGACCTCAACGCCGTATCCATTTGAGATGCTTCCCTACCTCCCAACGTCAATGACTTTGCTGAATCGTTCCTAGGTTATTCACTCTACGGACTTTTAGATCTGTTCTCCGGCTTTGATGCACGCATTGTCGTGCCAAAGTCCCGACCACTACAAGCTTTTCACACCCCCATAGGACCTCGTTAACTCACTACGCTTGCTCAAGGATATACCAACTCGGTTCAAGAATTCCAAGCTTGCGTTTGGCATGTACTTAAGCCCGTTCACGATATAGCTGACAACTTTATAGATGACTGTGGGTTATGTGGATCCGCTTCGAGGTATGACGATCGTCCAATCCTGCAGAATCCTGATATTCGACAGTTTGTTTGGGAATACGTCCAAAACCTGGACCGAGTTCTCGGAGCTCTCATTCAAGGTGGTATAACTGCCTCTGGCACCAAAGCAATACTTGCGGCGTTTTGTCTTCGAGTTGTAGAATCGGTTGTTTCTCTCAAAGGATGGATTCTTGAACCCAATATAGCACGCAAAGTCCTCGACTGGCCTCTCTCTTTGAATCTCCAACAGCTACGTGGATTCTTGGGAACAGCTGGCGTAGGACGACGATGGATCAAGGGATTCTCTTCTATTGCTAAGCCGCTCACTTCACTCCTCTGTAACGTTCAAGAATCATCCACTTATTCTATTGAACTTTCGACAGACGCAATAGAAGCCTTCGAAGAGTTGAAGCATAGGATCACGCAAGCACCGGTTCTCATGAAGATCAACTACAATTCTGCTCGGAAAGTAACCAGACAGCCACGAGAAAATGATGAAGGTTTAATAATCCTCAGCGTGGACTCTAGCTGGATGGGATCTGGATGGGTGGTACGTCAGGTTCAAGATGGCGTTCGACGACCCGCAATCTTCGGTTCATGCACCTTCAACGAGCGAGAGCAGAATTACGGTCAACCGAAGACTGAGGTTTACAGAGTCTTTTGGGCTCTTAAAGATATGCGTCACCGTGTTTGGGGAGTATTCTTTTGACTTGAACATGATGCACTTTCGTTGGCTAAAATGTTGAAACATGTAGATGACATTCCAAATGCCCCTGTCCTTCGATGGATCAGTTGGATCAATCTGTTCGACTTCGAGCCTCAACACGTACCTGCGAAATCTTTCAAGGTTGAGGACAGACTTTCCAGACGGCCACCTGCACCCGAGGACGAGAAAGACAACGACCCGCTAGCAGTAGAAGAATTTCTAGATGCCTACTTCAACACTATTTACGGTTCCCCATCCCTTGTACCATCTAACGCTACCGCTAAGTCATCATTTTCCTTTTTACTTTCCTCTACTATTCTTCGTCTACATAATCCTTTCCTCTCGACCTTTCATTCCCTTTCTTCTCTTTCCGATTCGTGTTTCATTCCCGATTTCCCTTCTGACATTTTCGATTGTTACTCCTCTCAGCCTTATACTCCTAATATCTCGCCTCATTTTGTTTTGCCTGATTTTACGTTCAAATATCCGGTCAACGACGATGCTGACTTTCAGTTAGGTGATCTCACTGTTCACTTAGGTTTTGTACGCTACCAGACAACAAGCCTAAGTGGCCCCCTGTTCAACATGACCGTATATCAACATGCTGTACTGGCAGAAGACCGTGACGAGTTTTGGTCCGAGTTACGCAAATACCTGACCACAGGTGAGTATCCACCGGGTTGCATTACTGACCGTTCTAGGTTACGTTGGCACCGGCGAACCAGACCGTACTTCATCTTTCAAGAACGGCTATGGCTAGCTCCAAAGAAGATTGATGTTTATGTTCCACGACTGGTCATTGAAGATAGGCAACGCCGAGGTCTATTGATGGCCAAGGCTCACAACGAGGTCGGACACAAGGGCCGCGACCCAGTCTACAAGAATCTTTCGGATAGGTTTTTCTGGCCTAACATGTATACTAACGTGCAGTTCTTTATTCGTTCGTGTCTAGAATGTCAGAAGTCCATCAAGAAGAAGCCAATTTTACCTTACAACGAATTGTGGCAAGCTCCCCTCCTCAGACATTTTCATATTGACTGTATACATATGCCTACAGGTGCTGGGGGAGTCGAGTACATCATACACGCAATAGAGCCTACCATCCAGTGGCCAGAGGCTCAAGCGGTGAAGTCCCTCACATCTAAATCCGTTGCTGACTTTATCTATCATCACCTCATCTGTAGATTCGCCTGCATTCCCCAGATCACAGTCGACGGTGGCTCGGAATTCAAAGGCGAAGTCAGATACTTGCTCAAGACCTTGTACAACTGCGAGATCATCGTTTCGACGCCTTATCATCCCGAAGGCAACTCACCAATCGAATGGGCCCACCAACCTTTGGTAGACGCCATATTCAAGACCACAGGAGATGCGAAAGGTTTGTGGCCAAAGTACCTCCAGACTGCCCTGTTTGCCTGCAGAGTCACCACTTCATGCGCCGTGGGATACACTCCTTACTACTTGCTCTACGGTACACACCCGGTCTTTTCATTTGATGCTGAAGAATCTACCTGGCAGAGTCTGGATTGGCACATGGTTTGGACACACACTGAACTTCTGGAACTTTGACTTTGTCAATTGTCTCAACAGGACCCGAAGTTAAGGTTGGCAACAGAACAACTTCGACTCAGTCGTCAGCGTTCTCTTGAAGATCATGCTCGGAAGTATGGCAATCACTGGGACTTTCAGAACTACGAAGTCGGCATGTATGTTTGGTTGAGAGAAAGCAGTCTGGACGAAACAAAGGGAGATAAAGGCTGTTGGACGTACTCAGATCCGTACATCATACATGAGAAACGTGCTAACAATGCATTTGTACTGCGAGAACTTAGTGGTGCGGTGATGAAAGGACACGTCAACATTCGCCGCCTGCGACTGTTCTTCTACCGACCGGACAATCAAACACTCAGAACTCGAATCGGGACCAACATTATGACCGTACAAGGACTCGACTGTGACTCATGCAAGACACGGACTTTTCAGGAGTTTCCCCCTGTCTATCGACACTCGACGTCAATCTATGTTTTCGATTACCGCAAATCGCCGTCAATCTGTACTTGCAATCGCCGATTCGCTGCTGATGTCTCGCCTGTCCAACGCTGAGTGCTCCTTTAATACTTTCCGATCTCCCTTTTGTCTCTTTCTCACTTTCCCCCGAAACTATCATGTCAAGACCTTCATCACCTTCAATTCCTTCTCCTGTTCGACGACGTTTGCATTCCCATCTCCTTCATGTTGAATCCACGGCCTAGATCTTAATCAGTCCCGGTTCACTTCTCCTGCAGTATGATTATGCGGGACAGTACTTCGTGTCTGTTCCATTGTTCTATATGCTCCATATGTACAATTTCTATTAGATATCTCTTTATGGTAGCTACATTCATTCCACATGTATATGAGCTGGTAGTTCTCTACATGAATCTACAGTGTGCTTGAGCTTCTACGTCTCGCCTCTATAACTCTCTCAACTCTCCTGGTAAGTAGTAGTTGTAGTAATGTAGTAGTCCACTGCGCTAGGTGTCATGCCGGCTCTACAGGTTATGGGCCCCGGTTAGCCCTACTACATTGACGAGTGCCGTTATGGCTGCTGTCAACAACAAGCGCCCTTGTGGCTGCTGTTGCTGGTCGATGACGAGCGCCCTCACGGGCTGCTGTTTATGGCTAACTAGGCTACGCCTGTACATGCCATCGACCTCTTCATTGAGTGTTCGATTTATGGCATGGATGTATCGTCCTTCGACGACATCGGATCTTACCGATCCAGTGCTCATCATTGAGCATAGCGCCATTCATGGCTGCTTACCCTGTGTTTTGATTAGACGCATGCTGATGCTGTCTTTTCATAGATCCAAACCCAAATCTTTCAATCCAACAATATGTTCGATCTCAAGAAAGTCTTCCAGAAGAAATTCGATGGTACCTTTTTCATCCAGTGGTATAAACCTACCTTCGAAGGTGTCGCCATGGCTGAAAAGCTATATGACAACCTCACCGGTGTGGAAGCCGAGCCAGAAATGCCTTGTGGTCCTGCCGCCACTACTGGCGAGGGCGATGACAGAGTCACTGTCTATGGTGACCCCAGCGAAGCTCAGCTTGCAATCTACAATCTGCAGCATAACCAGTGGAGGCAGAACAACCAACAGTTGATGGGGTTCTTCAGTCTCACTATGGTCAAAGAGCAGTTCGATGTCATCAAAGGCATGAAGGCTTGCGATGCCTGGAAGAAGTTGGACAACATTCATGGTTCCCCAACCCTCTCCGTCATCTATGGCGACTTCCTAAAGACCGTCACCTTCATGCTTAACCAGCAGAATCCCCTTGGCAGTATTGCCAAGTTGAAGTCCTACTTTGAACGCCTTGACACAGTTGGTGTCAACATCCCTGAGCTTATCAAAGCTCTCATCCTCGTCCAAGCCATCCCGAAAGTCTGGGAAGCGGCTGCCTCCAAGTGTTTGCATGACTATTCGCACCTTGGAGATGTCGACGATGGTGATGATAAAGCTAGCAAGAAATCAGGAAGTAGCAGCTCCGGCTCCTCCAATAGCTCGACAGGATACGAGAAACCAATCCTCACCCTCGACCGCGTCCAGGACGCCATCATGGTTGAATATGAGCGTCTCAACCCTCAGTTTGCCGGTCGACTCACTGCGGTCAAACGTGGTGGGACCAACGCTCCCTCGTTCCAGCAGCAGCAACGCCCTCGCCCTCCACAGCGTCAACAACAGCGTGGGCAGCAGCAGCAGCAGCAGAACAATCAGCAGGAGCGTGCTCCTCCTTCGAACCAAGATAACGGTAAGAAGAAGAAGCAGCAGCAGCGAGGTACACGTGGTGGCATCGATAGGGATGCTGGCAACTCTGCTGGCAATCGCGGTGGCAACCGCCCTCATGGTCATTCTCATTTTGCCTCCGTGGCAAGTACCATCACCCCTCCCTTCTCATCAGTCACAAAGCGCAAGGATCGAGCCGCATTGAATGCAATCGAGCAGTCTCTCTGTGCTGAGATTGCATCGGAGAACACCTACCCTCTCCCGACTAGTCGCGATCCATGGGCAGGTTATGTTCCTCTGAGCACTTGGGACGAAACTTATCCCGATCTCAACTACAAGGCTGCTACGTGCCTCCCTTCTAGCCGTGCTAGGGGATCTCCACCTCCTGCGACGTTTAAAGGTTTTTGGGATGAATCGTGCGACAGCACTCTCGCCCCTCCACCTCCACCGAAGAAGAAGAACCCTGTTGTTATGCAGAAGTTCACAGGCTTCAAGCCTTTGGAGTCAGTCTTTCAAGATGTCCGTGAATCCCGCTCACTTGCTGACAGAATCGGTGTACCCAAGACGGCGCAGTACCTCAAACCGCTCGAAGATGTCGTGGCGTCCAAGGTCCGCCGCTCGGACCAATTGGCGAGCAAGGCCCGCTCCTCTCTCCAGAAATGTATTGGCGCTGTCGCGTCCTCGTCCAAGCGTACTCTGGAGGACGATGACGGACCTGGATACAGCTCTTCTTCTTCTTCTAAACGTTCTCGTAGCGTTGGTCCTGATGAAGTTGATGAGGATGTGGACATGGGAGATGGTAATGACCTAACTTCTCTATTCGGTGATGATGTTGACGACGACATTGCCGAAGCTGCAGGGGTAGAAGAGGACGTTCCGGACAACGTCTCTCTTGGATCTTTCTACGATAACCCGTTAGTCCCTTATCTTGATCTGTTACCCAACACTGATACCACTTCACAGCGTTGCTCTCGATTAGTTTCCATCAGTAGCCGCTTTCGTAGTCGTGGTAGTGACCTGGAGTCACTTGTACATTATACTTACGTGTTGAACAATCATTTTGTTGGCTGTACACAGTGTAAGGGAAAGAAGTCCAGTAACGCACAGGGCTGGCTATTAGATTCCGGTGCTTCATCGCACTTTACGCATGATATGAATGACTTTGCTGATTATCAGCCCCTCGATAATGGTTCAATGGTAAATACTGCCGATAAGAACAACCCTGTACAAATAAAGGGTAAAGAAACTGTCTTCATTAAACATAGTGTCGAAGGACAAGACGGGAGAATATCAGAGCATATTTCGCGTCTCTATCCTGTTTATTACATACCTCAGTTGGATATACGGCTACTATCCTTGGGTGAGTTCCTTCAAGATGGACTTTCTATTCGTGGAAACGCGAAAAAGTTAGCCTTCTACTCATCACAGCGAAATCAATCGCTTGTTTGCTATCCTCATATGCCTGGCCAAACCATTTATTGGGTCTACTCGCGGAAAGCTTCTGCTGAGAGTTTATTGGCCAAGTCTATCATTTACAATGTTGACTATGACATTGAGCACAGGCGTTTCAGACATCCTTCGGACAAAGCCCTGAATAAAGCTCGGAAACATACACAGAATTTCCCACTTGACCTGAAAATGCGCACCAATAAGACTCCTATATGTCGTGGTTGTGCTGAAGGCAAGATGCATGAGAAATCGTTCCCCAACTCAAAGTCTCAAGCTGCCAAACCATTTGATCTCATTCATTCAGATCTGAAGCAGTTTCCGGTCGAATCTTATCACCGGTACAAGTACTACATCTCTTTCGTTGATGACTGCACTTCACATGCATGGTCTACTCTCCTACGTCGAAAATCCGATGCCCTTGAAGCGCTTAGGCACTTCATTGCTATGGTGAAAACACAATTCGACGCTAACATCAAGCAATGGATGTTGGATGAAGGGGGAGAATACAAAGGCGACGAATTTGATGCTTTACTCAAAGAGCATGGGATCGCAGTTGCACAGAGCGTACCATACACTCTTCAACAGAATGGTCGCGCTGAACGATTCAACAGGATGATCACTGAGAAGGCTCAGGCTCTTCGCTTTGAAGCTTGTATGCCTCAGTCCTGGTGGGAATTTTGTCACCAACATGCCGTCCACCTCTACAATCGCACTCCTGTGCAACGTTTAGGTTGGAAAACTCCGTTTGGGATGCTGTACAGAAAGGCACCGGATGTTTCACACTTCCGAGTTATGGGTTGTGCAGCCTATGTCTTCATACCTGACGACAAACGTACCAATAAGCTTGCTCCTCGATCTGAGTTGATGACCTTTATCAGTTATCAAGAAGGGATGAAAGGATTCCTCTTCATGCGGAGCAACAACTCAATTTTTAAAGGTACTACTGCACTATTTGATGAGACTCTGTATCCCAGATGTCCTGATGCAAAAACTCGTGGCGTAACACCAGTGGATGGTGAACGTTTTACTTTGGGTGAAAATCCCAACTTTCCTTCGGAAGATAATGACTCTGATGATAGTATGGACGATACTCCGTCACGAAATCTCAGAAGTCGCTCCCAAATCCTTCCAAAGAGACCAGAACCTCCGGTTGACAAACCTGCAGGTAGCCCTATACAGGCTGAGAAAAAACCGTTACCTCCATCTGGTCCTCCGTCACCTACAGGCAAAGCCGATGTCCCTGTACCTCCACCTCAACCAGTGGTGGAAGGTCCGTGTCGATCTTCGAGGCTTCAGACGGGTACTATGCAACCTGGTAACATATTCGGTGAAAAGCGGAACCCGAATAAACCCTCACAAATTGTTCGCGACTTGGAGAACAAGAAATCTTGGAGAAAAATCACTGGTGACACCGCACTGTCACATAAAGTTGATCATCCTGGCTCATCGAAGTCCAGGAAAGGCAAAGGTGGTAAAAAAGGTGTGATTCCTGGTCCACTTCCGCCTCCACCTGCTCCAGAACCCAGTGGAAGCACTGAGTCGCAAGGGGGTGAGAGTGTAGTCGAAAGACTTACCCATGAAGGGGGAGTAGGATTCGTGATTTACTTGTTGAACAATGCCGTTCCAGTACACGATTCGCTTCCAGCGTCCGATATTCCTGAGTTAGCTAACATCAGAGAATGGACACTCCGTGATATTATGAAGTTGCCTGAAGCGCAACAGAAGGAATGGAAGGCTGCTTGCTGCGAAGAACTTGAGGCACTTCGCAAGCGCAAGGTCTTCGAATTATGCGACCTTCCTAAGGGACGCAAAGCCATCAGAATTAGATGGGTCTTCGACGTTAAAACTAACGGTCGTAAGAAAGCAAGGCTTGTTGCCAAAGGTTTCTCTCAAGTTGAAGGTATTGACTTTGATGAAATCTTCTCACCAGTTGTTCATTTTGAGACTGTTCGAATGATGCTTGCTCTTGCAGCGCTCAAAGACTGGTACATCACTTCTGTTGATGTTAAGAACACCTTCCTTTACACAGCGGGCAAAACCCGGGTCAGTGGACCGTCCACTGACTTAAGTTCAGTGGACAGTTCAGTGGACAGGCAGTGGACAGGTGTTCCACATCATCGGACCCGGGTACTGATTATCGCCGGTTACCCGAGGCGATATCACCTGCCGTGTCGTTGGCCAAAGGGGTGAAGACCCAATAACTATACAATGTTGTGTACACCCTCATAGGTTAAGGACATTTATGAAGATTTTATTTGATTGACTGGTCCAAAGCAAGGTGCGGGCTCTGCAGGCTGCAGGTAAATTAGGGCATCGCTGAACGAAGAATATTATTTATAAATTACTTTGATTATTGCGGGGTACTTTACGGAGGGCAAGCAGGCCGACCACGATGAGGAATTATTGATGATAGTCAGGTCCAGGTCCTTTATTTGCTCTGAAATAGAAATATACATAGCTCTGAGGACATACCAACAGAAAGGTCAGGAGATAAGCATGGATCGACATTTTGAGTGACCCACCTTTCACGTCCAAACAAGAATTTTCAATTCAAATTGCCTACTTTCTTCGCACTTGCCATGAAGGTCTGTGTGGCCTTCCGCTTAGCTCCAGTAAAGGAGTACCAGATTGCCCTCTTATAACAGACAACAACATCTTCTTAGTGTACCAGTCTTTGAAGCAAAGAGAGTTACAGAAAGGAGAAGTGATTTCACTATCTTTAACATGACTTATAAAAACCTGCTGTTCAACGATTCACAATGGGAGGATGCTCTCAAGAGGAGCAAAACTATTTAGTTCGTGAAAGGGAGTGTTCACAATATTGTGAATACTCTGCTTTAGACACTTCCTGACCCATAATTTCTCTATAATTTTTTTATCTTCCATGTGAGCTTTCCAGCACCCTCGCAATCCACAGTAGTCCTTAAAGACAAAAGCTTGATCTTCATATCTTGAACTCACAATCAGATTGTGGTCACAGATTATACCCGGGTCCAGTCATGTCCGGTGACTGTCCACTGACGCGTCCACTGCCTGTCCACTGAACTTAAGGCAGTGGACTGCCACTGACCCGGGTTTTGCCCGCTGTGTTATCTCAGCTGTGGCTGGTTTATTTGGCGCCCAAACCACTTTTCTGACGGGATTCTTTGATATCGGTGACAGCTTTTGACCGGGCGCAGTATGAGGAACTCCTATAAGAGGGATAGCTGTCGAACGAGACAGCGTGGTCATTGGAATGTTCTGATGCAAGGAGGATAACGGCTGCTCTTGCGATTTTGCCTGGGTTGTCTCTCTACCACGACGTTACCCCTTCAACACGCCCACTCGCGCATGAGTTCGATGATATCCTATTTCTTTCTAAAGGGAAAACAGACCGCGAGTACAAGCGGGAGCGGGAGCTTCAGTCACGTTCAAGGAGACCCATTAAATTATTCGGCGACGATTGTTCAAGCGGAGGAGAAGGAACGTACAGACTTTGACGAGGCAAGCTCGAGTTGTATATAAGGGTTCGCATCTAAATATTCTCCAGTACTTTGATGTGAAGCGTGGGGCAATCCACAGGCTTCGGGAGAATGGGTGCTACAAGTATCCACGGCGATGGGACGATGGTGAATGATGGGTTTGGGAAGAAGGACAAGTCCAAGCGGACAGGATCACTTATGCAGCGGAGATTGTGGACAGACCGGGCAGAGTCTTCACAGTAGTGGAATACAGAGGCCCAGATGCAAAAAAAGTGCACTGGGAATGGACTTGCCATTTGTTCGAGGAATGCTAAAACTCGGCCAGGTCTTTGAAAAGGATTTTGCTATGTTAACAGCCAAACTGTGCGTTTCGGCTCTCCTCTCATTCTGTGGATGCTCAAGTCGTTCTAGGACCTCAAACTTACCTCAAGTGTACGGTTACAATCGTTCAACCATCCCATCGGTACTATCATACAACGGTACATGCCATCTTCATGCCATAGTTTTAATATCACTGATCTCCTTCAGAGCTTATGCCGGCTGCTCAGGTGAATGCGGGGCTCATAGGCAAGATCTATCTCGGTGGCTTGTGTGTAAGTAGTCGGTACCATATTTGGATACAGTTGGTTGAACTGGTTACAGATGCAATTGCGTTGCAGGACAGAAGAATTGTGGTTGGATCCGGAGAGGGGAATGTTTTGTCGCGGTCCACCAGGGCCCAAACCCAGTCTTGATTGGGGGTATTTGGACAGTATTGATGAGGACCTGCCTTTGACCGCAGAACTCCTCCAGGAAGATGTTCTATTGCGCTTCCTGGCGAGCCTCAAGTCGAAGCGAGTCAATTGCGTCATTGTCAAGGGAGTTGTTTTTTCGGGTGCCTTGACTGATGTGCGTGAACGAGTACTTGGGCCGACAGTGATTTCGGCGTTGACCAATGCCCCCATCGCCATTGCACACATTTCCTGGAGCAGTTTGCATGGTCTTTCAGATCGAAAATTGCTGGGAGATGGAATGACGAGGTAGGTTTTGCACACATCACCCCCTTCTTTTACCTGAAACCTCGAGCAGATTTACACTCGGCGACAGATGCTTTCTTCAGTTGGGGTGGAATTGGGATGCAAAGGAGGCGTGGATATCACAAGCATGGAGAATTTTTGGTACCAGTGGGATCTCTTTAGACAAGAATTCGAGTGCTTTCAGTGCGTCCTTGTTTTCTACTCTCCTTCCGCCTACTAACATTTTCCAGAGCTTGTCTGCCCTTCTGCTTTGTTGTTTGGCGACCTTTCAGGCCCAGTAAAAATGAACATAAATAATGATGCATTGTCAGCCATTGTCTGCTATTGTCAGCAATTCTCAGGCATTAAGCGAGGGGTACCTCGAAAATATCTGACGATGGCCAGCAATACGAAAACCGAACCCTTTTTTTGCATTGTCAGCCATTCTCAGCTATTGTGGACACAAATGAGCGGGTGTCAGGACCTGTCAACCGGGCAGCGGGCTATTCTCATGTATTGCTACATATTGCTTAGTATTGCACTCAGGTTCACGTTGAGCTATTGCCAGATATTGAATTTGATTGAAAGTGATGCCTATTATACAGTACAACAGTAATACAAGGGAATACGTGGATCATCAAATGGTATGTGAGAAGTATACTATATAGCTCAACCAGCAACAAGAGATAGGTACCACAGATGCTACCATTGCATTGATTCACAAAAGAATTCCTGTCCTGGATGTCGTGAGTTACCTGGATGTAAAGTGAAAGAAAGAGGATATACATACCTGAGTTTAAAAGAAGGCAGCCCACTATTACTGCACCTGCATGGCATGCCCAAGGCAGAGAAAAACTAGGGAACGGTGAAATGTGAGTTAGTACTCTGACAATGACAGAGACAGCACAGCTGCACGTACCCCAAAGAGCCTCAAATTGCTTTGTGCATGTGCACACGGCCGCTGTCGTCAGTTGATCCAAAGTATCTGAGAGCTGAATGTTACTTCTAAATGTCATAGTAAATAAGGTCAGTATATTGAAACAGAAAATTGAAAGCCTAGTAAATGGAAGGTAAGAACTTACTGTCACTGAAAATTAAATTGTACGATGGTCGTGGTCTTGAAGAGAGTGAGCTGGCAGGTGGCTGTGTCCCCTTTGGACAATTTTGACTTGCACGCGGCCAGAGCCGTTCACCGGCGCCTATATTCACCCATGGGTGATTTTTAGCGCCGGTGACGACCAGAGTTTTGACAACAACAACGACAACAACGACAATCACCACTGATAGTAGAATTAATTTTCTTCTCAATATCACTGTGCCTCATCTCAGCTCTATAATGGTAGACTAACTGTACCGTCACCCAGGATAGTGTCAAGGCAAGCCACGAGTACAATCTATTAGCACATTCTAGCTAATTCTAGCTAAGTTAGGATGGCCTCTGGAGGATATCAGACAATATCTCGTGAGTGGGTAGGTGGGTACATTGGGTTCAATACAACTGCGAGCTTGCCTCAGACCCACCCTGAGTCACCTTGAGCCTTGTTTGTATTGCTCATACAAAGAATGCCGTTGTCGGGGAACAATCCTGTCCTGGTATACCGGAGAATAGCTAGGAATACTCAAATATGCCGTTGTCGGGAACAATTGTGTCCAGGAATATGGGAGAATAGCTAGGAATATTCCAAAATTGCGTCATATCACATTTTAATACCTGGCAATATCAGACAATAGCCCTGAAAGACCCTGAATTTATGTTCATTTTCACTGGGTTTCAGGCTCCGAAGCTTGTCAACAATCCCAACAACCGATCTACCTGTTCTTCCGATCACTTCCTTCTCGCCTGTACTGTTCAATTCTTGAAGCCCGTCAACAATCCCAAACACCAATCTACCAGTTTATGCGACTGCCCTCTCTTGACCTTGCCACCTCTTCCCTTCACTACTGGTCTTTCGACACAGACGGCCACTCTAAGCTATCGGACCACCTCTGCAACGAGCTTGGCCTCCCTTTGAAGCTTAGACTCTATCCACACACCCGCTCGTACACTTGGCCTAATGGTGCCTACAGCTCCCTCCGACAATATCAGCTACTCAGAGGCTTCAACACGTCTACCGCCGATTTCGCTCGATCTCTCGGATTTGACGAAAACATCTACCAACCTCTTAGTGACTCAGATCAGTTCGCGGAGGTTACTCAAGGTCTGTTTCATCCGTCGTTTCTCTTCAACGTTGTCTGATCTTCCTCGATTTGCCGGCAGAATCTCCCCTCGACAATGAATTTTCGGCGTCAATAGTACACGCCCCAGCAAGTGAGGATACTCCAACCCGCCCAACTCAGCAATCGTTAGAGCACGCAATCTCCACCACTGGACAACCCATTGGCTTCTGGTCGCCCATATTCCTCCCTCCTCCCTCGAAAATGCTTGAGAACGACTCAGACACCCCTGCGCAGAATCTCAACAGAGACAACAGAGCTATCGACTGAGCTTGGGCCGAGAGGTGAGGTCGAAATCAGTTCTGCATTCTCATCTCACGCAATTCATGCCTGTCCCCTTTGTCAGGTGCTCGCATGGAAATTGGACTGGAATCGACAATTAGATTATCACTTATATGAGCATCTCTTCGACAGATTCTGGCGTAGTAGGCCAGTACTGCATTCCATAACGTGTATTTGTTCGTCCCAGTATGTACATCGCACAACCCTGAAGTGGATTGACTGATGTGGGGTCTGCTATACATCGAGTACTTACATACGCCGTTCTTCGCGTCTTTGTTCTGTATAATAAGAATCAATCAGTTTGTGACCGGAGACATGAACTTCAACGACCCACCTTTACGTCGATTTCGCAAGGTACCGCGCTTAGCCGAGATAAGCAGCGTGCTTTGCCAGAGTCAATAGGCGAACGAATGTATGAAAGGCTTCGAGGTTCTCGTTGGGGCCGGGTTCACGGTACAGTTTAGGCCTATTCAGATGCCCGTCTTGGTTGGATCGGCTTCCATTCCTCGTATAATTTGGCAGAAGGGAGGTCCAGAAAAACATCATAATGAAATTCGACCATCGCACGGACGACATTT
Source organism: Marasmius sp. AFHP31 (assembly GCA_024721195.1). NCBI lineage: Eukaryota > Fungi > Basidiomycota > Agaricomycetes > Agaricales > Marasmiaceae > Marasmius > Marasmius sp. AFHP31. The sequence goes on from JANHQD010003037.1 coordinate 48,222, forward strand.
GGAGCCTTACAATTGAACGAACCGGGTCAGCGAGACCATCCATCCCATGAAAACAATACTTATGAACATACCTCCTTCCGCGTCCTATACATCCCGCATCGTGCATCGTCACCCATCATCTTGAGGCCCTCGTCAAAACGCTATAGGGTAGGTACAAGTCTATGGAACATGCGTTTTCATGGTCAGGATTCGACGGTTTTGATACCAAAATAGACGTACCATCCCGTTCAAAAACTAGTGTTCCTGTTCTTCCCTTCCTCTCAACAGTCTACCATTTTTTCAGAGCGGCCTGATAAACGACCTATCTAGAGGAGTTACGGGTGGGTTCCGAGCCACAAATCCATGCGTATGGTTCCTGAAAGGTTCTCCTACACGACCTAGCATTTTCCGTTCGCTAATCCAACAATTTGATCGCCTTGACGACTCTGAGCGACTCTCGATGGTGACGGAAACGAGGCTTGCGTGTATCTAGTGGCCAAAGAGGATGATTATAGTAAGCTTTGGCTAGCCAAAGCCCACCATGACGTGTCTTAGTGAAAATTTAACCATACGGCGACGACTATAACGACGTACTTTCAAGCTGCACGTATTCTCAACTCATCTCTATCGGCATTCACCCGTCGTTGATTGACTCGATTTGAAGGCCTTCAAAGTGGATAGGCACCATAGAGTACGGCAAGAGGTTCGTCAAAATTCGACAAACTAGCGGATTTTATCCCGAACAAAATACCCACCTATGATATCTGCCTTGTCCTTCTGTACGTTCTGAGGTATCAAAGGTTTTCTGAAGTTGATTCGAGCAGGTGAACGAGGGGGCGCTATAATGGTCATGGTGGTCGTGGAAAAAGTTTTCGACGCGAGCTTACCTTCAACTTTCATGATGCCGCTAGGTTCCGCACCCCACCATGCTCTCGTATCTGACAGCTTCCTCCTCTGAATTCGATGATTTCAATATCCGGCGAGAGGTATCACGCAAAGCTCAAGATACAACAGCCATCCGACCAAGCCGAACTCGAAAAAATAGTCGTTTCCCTTGAGCTGCGGTGCCAGGGTGAAAATAGAACTCAGGTCAACCCGTCTGAACGTCCTCTTCAACCGTTTCGACAGCAAAAATTACTTGGCTTGGCAAATATACGGACAAGCTCGGAGCTGTGTGCCTAGGAGGGAAGGGAAAATAGGCTGGGTTAGATCGTGAATGAAGCCTGAAGAACCGTCACGACTCCGTTCGATTGGCTCAAAGCCGCTGGGAAAACACCCACACCGTCATCAGTTTATCCAGAACAGGCAGCGAAAGACTCAAATAGCGTCTACAGCTCTCGTCTCCATGTAACCTTGCTCTTGACGTTCGGCCTGCGCTTTGGTTTGGACTGACTTTGTTCCGCCGCTCCTCTGTGTGCATCCTTGGTATCGGGCCATTCGTATCTGCATCAACGTTCTCTTTAATTCCTACATTCATCCCGCCAGTTCAACGATGCAGCGTATCCTATAATTCTTGGACACTACCAACGTCCAAATATTTGCTGGCTTAAAAATAGGAAACGCGAAGTCGAAACCTTGGAAGCTGGAGCGTTATCCTTGGCGGCGCTCACCCATGAACCAGCCTCTGGGTGAGGATATCCACACCGCGTTAAGGCAACATTTAGGTTCCGAAATGTCGTTGCACATCCGATGTCGCCAGAACCAATTTGGAATCAAGACCACCCCGTTCACAGAGCACTCGTCGTCGCTGCTACTCTGCCTATCTGGATTGTACCCCGGTGATGTGTAGTTGATGTCTTGCCACCGTACGGACATCCATGGGTAGGCCAGTCCTTCAACTCTCTCAGCTTCTGAGCTCTTACCCTTGTCTCGTCCCTTAGCCCCCCTCAACCGTAACCCACGGTATATCGAGGTGATTCACGAAAGCCTCAAGGACAGTGGTTTTAAGACCGGCGGCAATTGTAACTACCAGGCTGGTCACGACTCGGAGGATTCATATCTGGACAGATACCACGGTGCTTGATGAGGTATGTGAGCTTGGAAGTACAGGGGAGCGGCTGATCCTCGTCAGTTTGCAGACCGATTCTCGCGGAGCGAGGTGCTATTATCAGGTGGAAGACGTTGAGTACCGTGTCTATGGTGGAACTACGGAATTCGAGATCGCTTGGGGATGTGCTTCGGGCCGATCAAGCCGTTTGTGTCGTACAATCATTGGGAACCAGACACGGCATACTCACGAAGTAAAATCCATTTGTAAGTTGCCTTGTACTCCGGAGATCCCGTCGAACATCGAGGCTGACCGGGACCGGGAATACGCCGCGATCGACATACCCAAATGGGATTCGAACCAGGTCGTCACCGACTCAAGACATCTTGAGAAGAAATCAGACAAAGGTGAGATGAAGGGCGAGTACTGAGTACCGAGTGATGGACAGGATGTCCGCAAACAGATCAGAATGAGACTGGGTCTAGAGAAAGGTAATTCGTACCGATTAAGAAAAAACCACACCCAATTCCAATGCCAGTGCACGTACGTGATCTTCTATGTGGTTTTCTGCAATCTAATTGAGCCCAATAGATCATCAAGTGTAGAAGGGCGTCCTGGCATTGCGTCGAAGTCCTATCACCGAGGTTCGTGGGATTCGTGGCCGCGAATCGGTGATATTGGACCTACCGGCCTCGAGAGCCAGGATTGGCATTGACTCTTGTTGTTTGATGCCGTTCGCCAACTACACCACGACACAGAGTCGAATCACTGAGAAGGTTGAGAGAATGAAGTGATCCTGGCGAGGGGGGTCAAGGACTGGGCGCTTACACGTACGAGACGTCATCTTGTCTCGACCATGTCAACATTGTCGTCCTTTGCTTGAATATCTCTTATTGTAGCTCTTCCTGGCTGATCTATGCTTCACTCTGTACACTTGCGATGTGACATTGTAATTTCCAAAGATCATTAATATGGGAGCTATCGGTATGGTGCGGTGAGCATGTAGATAACAATAGGAACTCAGCCTTCCATACGGACGAATACGGACAACTACCGTGATGACAGCCGGGCTATGTACTATAGCCCTGGTCCTCTTGTTTTTTTCGTAGAATCTCGACCAGTGGAGATATGCCTTCATCTTCGAATATCACCCAATCCGACCTCTTCTCAACACATCGTTGCCGACGGTGCGGCTGGGCGAAGAGTTTGGGGGACCAAAATCACTGTCTGTAGAACGAGTTTCTCTACTATACAATGAAATAATACCGTCAGATTCGGCCAGTTGTTGCACGGACGCACCTTGGACGCAGAGTACTCAGGGATATAATATAAAATAATCAAAAAATAAAGCACTTTTGTGATAGCACCTCGTTTAAATGGTCACAACTTTGAGCTCGCTTTAAACGATATTGGTTGTATTCACATCGATGGATACATTAGTCAACTACACGATAGAGGCAAGGCGGGAGCCACGAAGAAGGGGGTCATGGTCTCCCTAAAGGTCACCGTAGGCAGTAGGTAGAGCGGAGACTTAGCGATTCAAAAAAGTAGGGCATTTGAATAGGGTGTTTAAATGGGGGTTTGAACGAGTGTTTGAAGGAGGTGCTCAAATGAGGCGTTTTGGGACGTATTAATCAGTCGTTCGAACAGGATAAGGATGGACCTACCTGGTCATCCTATTTTCTTTTCTTCTCTCCCTCCCCGACCAATCTTATGAGTTGTGCCATACGCGGCACACGCACAGGGGACTTCTGTGAAGGAGAATCAGACGATTAGATAAAGTGTTGAGGCAACACGGAAATGCACGCACAGATTTTGCATATGTTGAGAATGAACAGGCTGGAGTGGATTCAACCGCGAGCTCGACGCTGGAGACGATAACGGTTTAGGTTGAAAGAGAGAACGCACGAAAAGGGGCTTCCGCTCACGATGCGGCGCATGTGTGTCTTGTTCGGACTTTGCTGGTCTGAATCAGGCAACAGGCCCTGGCTTGTTTTTACTCAACGACCCCTTCTTTTCTCTCCTCAATGACCTCACTCAAGCTTCTCATAGCTCTCATAGCTCTCACAATCTTCAGGTCCCACAAGATCGCTCATTTTTAACCTTATTCTGATAGTTAGCTCAAGAGTGAATAGGTCAAATCCCGAGCACAATGTTCAACGCACTGGCCAAATAGTTTGTTATCGAGCGCTATAGACTTTCACTGTACTTACAGCATGGGCCGAATTGAGGAATAAATGCTGCTACTGTGATAAATCGATAGATCCAAACCTTGTAGAAGACTGGTGGAGGGCCGCCGAGCAAAGAGGCATTTAAATGAGGTGCGATCGCACTTTTGCTTTGTTTTTTAAATATTTCATATTCATCTCTTGGAGTACTATCGACCAGTCCTCATCTTGATTGCATCTGTTGGAACCATAAAGTTCAAATCTAATGGAGGGTCTCCATTAGCGCCTTGAAATCGGTTGGAACACATTCAACGAGGTTGGCTCCATTCAGCTCCACTCAGCCTTCTCATGGGAACCACTCTAAATCTTATTTTAGCAGACTCTGAATGCCAACCTCCGACATCCACTACACTAGAAAGTACGAAACTCCCTTCATACCTCCGGCTTTAGCCTATCTCATTCAACTATTGTTAGCGTCCGCATCTGGTGCTCAGTCCACTGGGTTACTATCTGCCCTACTCTCGCCACTCTCATCCACGGTCTCAGGCAAATTGGACATTCTTACCGTTGGTTTTTAGATTAGGCCGCCCAAATGTTCAACTATGTATTTTGCCCAAGTTGATCTGTTCAATCCTTTCAAAAGTTCCCTCTCCCATACCTTGGAATCTTATTGTTATTCTCTATCATCACCTGTCCAGGTCTTGACGTGAGTCACGTATACTCTGGGCATGACACTGGAGGCATAACCCAGAGAATGTGCCATGGCACATTCTCCGGATGCATGCGCCATTGAAGTTGCCGTGAAAATATCATACAAAGGGCTGGGGTAATCAAGTACTTAGCAAGAATTATAAAGGGCTGCTAACCCCTAGCAGCCCACAAAGCACTGATTGGCATCCCAGCGCCTTTTGTATAAGTATCCTTTGATAGTCCTTTGTGTGATTGTGATTAACAAGGTACTGAGAAATTATTTAAATCAATTATTTATACAATAATTCTCATGGCTTGTACATGTCTTGTTCAATGGGACATGCATCCGGAGAATGTGCCATGGCGCATTCTCCGGTCCTTGCCTCCGGTGTGAGCGTGTCGAATGGGGCAGTGCCACGCGAACAGGACCGTCCAGCGGTTCTAGCAGAGGTGGCGTCCGAGAGGGTACAGGGAAGGTGTATGGCGCGAAACTCACCTTCTACGGAGCAGAGACTTGTGGTCGAGGCCCACTCGTTAATAATCACCCCACCTGCTCCGCTCCCGTACCTTAAGTTCTTTCAAATTGTTGGGAACGATCAATGAGGGCATGTGGTAGTAGCGTCCAGCCAGTATTGGCCTTTTGAGATTGTTGACGCCGAGGCCGTAGTCTGATGGCAACTATCCTCACCCAAACCTTCTCGTTCATGTTGACACCGGCCTCCCAGACATTCGGAATCAAGAGTCCTTGAATATGAGGGGCCCCAAGCCTAGAGCCGAACGAGTAGAGCAGGGAATGAAACAGACGTACATACTTCAGCGAAGAGCAGAATGTTCAAAATCACATATACCAGAATTCTAGTCCCGGGTTTGCCAGAGCGACCAGAAAAGGACCAGATACAGAGGAATTTTCGGTACGAAGCGAGACGGGGTCGATTTCCTGGAAGTATACACCATTTTGATGTCCGGCCATCCAAGTTATTGTCAATGAAACAGCCGCCATTCGTTTTGAACGCTCACTTTCTCGCGTTACTTGACACATAGTAGCAGCAACCTGAATCAGGATGATATCGACAGATCATTATTGGACAGAGCCATTTTACACAAATACCGAGTCGCTCGCCTCGCATGACGCATTCTCTGAATATATGGAGTTACCGGGACTGTTTCAGTTGAAAGACGAAGGTCCAGGGCGTGGACTTTCGCAGGGTAAAAATTAACTTGAGAGAGAGATTCGGGAGGGTTTGAGAGCGGCAAAGGGCTGGGTATCAACGTTTGAAATCGATGTTCAACGTAAAAGTTGGTGGAATATCGTGACATTTGGCTTGACTGGGACTAGAATGGGTGATTGTGAGTACTCAGATCTTCTCGAAGCAGACGTCAAGATGTACCGAGTTTCATCGAGGAATCCGTGTCCTTTCAGTACTACATGTCAGGCTTCAATCCTACAACTGACACTTCCTAGTTTGTCCGGACCTCTTGATCCTCTGGAGATGTCTGATGAGGATCATTAGCAATCAGTCTGGACCCTGAACCTAGGAGATATCTTGAATACGGACCATCCGGCTGATCAACTATTATTCGAATCAAGTGGCGCTGATAGCACGCAGAGAGCTAGATGGATGACAAAAGACACTAAATCATCGAAACAAAGGGGAACGGTAGACAGCTCTTGGTGGTCAAAGCAAGTGGGCATCAACGGGCGCTTTCGGAAGACTCCCATCAGTAACAATCAGTTCCGCGCGGGCCGATCCCAGTCCATGTTTCACAACACTCACGACGAGTACTACTGCGACTCCGAGGCTCAGTAGGCTCGATAGGCTCGATGGACGACTGTACGGAATTTGGTTCTCTTGAAGGTCTCTCTTATTTCTCCACCACTGCTATCACAATATTAACAGGCAGACAACCGGATATATTCACCTCGGAGGGCTACAATGTGGAGTGATCCGAGCTTGGGGGTGACCGGTTGACCAGGCGAGGACATCTTTCACTGTCATGCGTTTTTTCAGGCTGTATTTACATCGATAAGGACAGCGCGGGTATGCTGTACGGGTATAGTGCGGAGAGGAGAGTGTGCTGTCGTTCTGATGGCTCCTGATTGCAAGATGGGTTTAGTCTGATTTTGTTTGAGATGTGTATACCACCCGTACGTTGTATTTCTACCACCATCTTCCCCGGAAAGATACCCACCCCCATGTTCTCCCAGTTCTTCTGAAAGGCGCAGAACTTCAAAATCACTAACAGTAGCGGGAGCTTCAGTCACAGGGGATCAACTCAATTATTCGACAACAATCATTCAAGCGAAGGAGAAGGAACGGACAGGGTTAGACGAGGTGAGGTGACTGGGAAACATTGTATCCAACGCTTTAGAGAGCTGTGCGTTTCAGGTCTCACTCCGTGTCACAGAACCTTATATTGTTCCAGGACCTTGAATACATCTCACTGGTTGTATGGCTACAACCGGTCGGCAATTCCATCGCTACTATTATACAATGGTGCGTGCTGCTTACATCCCATAGATCAAGCCTCACTGACTCTACACAGCAGAGCTGGTGCCGGCCGCACAATTGAAAACAGGGACTACGGGTTGCATTTATCTCCTGAGTTTGAGTGTAAGCAGCCCGTACGATATTTGGATACAGCTGGATGAACTACTTATAGAGGCAATTGGGGCTACCGGGGAGAAGAATTATGGCTGGATCCTGGGAGGGGAACAATCTCTCGTGGTCCACCGGGGCCAAACCCCAGGCTTAATCAGTGGAAATTTCGCATCAAAGGCCTGCATTTGACTGCAGAACTTCTCCAGGAGGACGTTCTGCTGCACTTCTTGGCAAGCTGAAAGCCGGAGGAAGAGGAAGGGGGAAAGGATTACAAGGAGTACAAGAAGGGTGTTACAGCTGATCGCGGGATCCGGCTTCGAGCCTGCCGCCACTGACTTTGCTCGATCTCTTGGACTTGACAAGAACATCCACCACTCGTTGAACAACTCGGCTCATTCTGAATGGGTTGAACAAGGTTTACTCCACTTTTACTCCGCTAACTTGTTCTGTCTCACACCGTTTGATACCCTCGTTAGTAGAGCCCGAATGCAAATCTTTGACATCAACTCTACCGCACAGTAAAATTTCTAATTCGCACCTCAGACTCCGGCCTATCTATTATACAATTGTTGAAGAACCCTAAGTTTTGCCCTTTTTCGGATTAGCACGCCTTCCTTTTTCGTAACCCTAATGTGCCCCATGAGCCGCGCGCGTCTGACCTCGCTCTGTACAGAACCACAACCTCACATCCTACCACCCCTTCCGCGTACCTTTGTCAACCGGTAACCTTGTAAACTTGATACCTGAGTACCCTAGAATGTCAATAACAGCGACGGTGATACCGCATACTGGCATAGAATCACCAGAATCTACACTTCGGTCTTGCGTCTGAATGCAATTACAGTCGATCCTGCTCAATCTTACCATAGCTACAGAATTGGGAGGTGGAGTAAAGGCCGCAAAACTCGGTATCACGAAGTCAAGGAAGGAGG